>CAEFZX010024633.1:0-17385 GCA_903066825.1 Alfaro cultratus | reverse complement strand
AATCTTCATATCTGCAATATCTTCCTTTAGATTTTTAAAATAAAATACCAGAGAATATAACCTCAAACTCTTGCAATCTTCCTAATTCGTCATATTATTATATTATTGATACATATTAACATAATTTTGCAAATCATAGCAGAAAACATTGCAAATTAGGAGACAATGATCAAAATCTCTTTTCTTAATCATCCATGGTGCCCAGTTTTACCTTTGTTTGTGGCTGAGCTCCAGAATCCTTTGCACATCCTTCTTGGCCACAGACTCATCATTTTTCAGGGACTGAAAGAAAACAAAAGACAAAATTTTTTCTCAAGCAAAGGCACAGTTTTCTATATTACATGGCAATTCAAAGAGTCAAACAAGGAAAATGCACAGTGCATACACATTTGAACTGGCTCTGTTTAGTACATGTTTCCTACAATTCCCAGGGATTTAGTAAAGATGGACTCAAATCCAGTCGATGTGAAAATGATCTGAAATGATAATTGAGAAAAGTATTAAAATAATGTGCAACAGATGTGGAATCCTGTTGATGTCCCTTTCCTAAATTGTATTGCTTTTAACAATCTGTTGATGAATGTCCTAATGAGCACACACACAGATGCACAGATTGGTTTCTGCTGGTGGCTAACCAGATTCCTGATGGGTAATTAGGAATTAGTGATAGATTTGATTGCCCCAAAAGCCCTTTGAGATCTTATATTAGTTGAGAGAGGAGCCGAGAAGCGCAGACTTCTGGGGGGAAATCTGGAATCAAAGGGAGAGTTTGTTTTTAAAATATGCTTGAAAGTCTGTGCTAATTAACACAAGTCAATTCAAACTGACTGTCTTTTTTTCTCTCCCAAAGGAGGAGAACCAATGCACCCGGAGCATACAAAACTATGCTAACGATATTGATAGAAAAATATAAAAATTCAAGCAAACAGATGCTGATGACAGTGGTTACTAGAACAACCACATTAGTAATTGCAATTATTTATTTATTTATTTTTTTTTTGTGGCTCTAGTGGCCCGTATTTTTTTGAAAGTAGGCTGACAGGAAAAAGGGCAAAGAGAGGGGGGAAGACATGCGGCAAGTGTTGCCGGGGCTGGGAGTCGAACCCACGACAGCCGAGTCGAGGATTAAGGCCTCCATACGTGGGTTGTGCTAAACCCCTATGCCACCACAGCACGCCCCAGTAATTGCAATTATTTCTAAATGAATATAGCTGATTAATTTCTATGTAATGTTCTGGTGGGGAAGTTTTGAGTCACATGCGCTACATGCCATCGAGACTTCGACACACCTACCTAAATAACATCACAGCCATTGAAATAACCTCCAAATACCACAGTCTGACTGAGCATGACCCACAAAGATGGCACCCCATCTTAATGTGCAGAATGAAGACTGCTGGAAACCATCCAACTTAAAAAGCAACTTTTTGTCTCTGTCTCTTGCTGCTGCCATCTGTTCTCATTTCTGTTTACAAGCAAGGCCAAGTTGATCTTGAATAAGTGTACTTAGTTGGGTGTTAGTTTGATTTATAAGTCCTTCATAAACATCTTTTGCAGACCACATACAGGCTCCATTACTCCTGGTGGCAGTGGCCTATTTTTATCAGAAGAAGCATCCCCACACACTGCACGATTTACTTAGGGTTGATTGAAGAAAATCACATGAATTTCAAGGTTTTGATAAAGCCTCAATAATCCTTAGATCTTGGGACGAACCGACAAATGTGAGATTTTACTGGAAAAAATTTCTGGTTCAAGAAGAGCAACACAGTTTGGCGGATTTAACGGATCTGCTGCAATCATCTTGGATTCTGTTATAAAAATACCCCATTAGAGCTTTTACTGTGGCATCTTTGCTTTGACAGGTTGGTTGTTATAGTAGAATCTATCCAATAGCAGGGAGGAAATATGCTGCCCTCCAAAGCCTCAAGATAATGCCAAACTGGTGAAGAGACACTTAAATGTTTTTGTTTGTTTTTCTTTAGTACATTGCTCAAAAAATGCTTTTATAACATCACAACTTTAAACTGTTAATTAAGACATTAAAGAGAGGTAAAATTGTGTATCTCAAGGTTGTTTTTAGTTCTACATCAGGACTAAATTTGAACATTTATTTCACCTTTAAAAATAAGCACAAACATGTATTTTTTGTTAAAATAGTTTTATTTCTTAGCTTATTTTTATAGGCACAACTAAACAACTGCACCTGAGAATTTTAGCTAATTTGGAATATTATAGAGGCATGCTTTTAGTTAAATAAATAGCATGAATAATATTATAAAACATTTAAGATGCAAATACAAAACAGAGTAACACATAACTCTCATTAAGACCGGTAAAATACAAATTGCAAAACACCACATCCTGTTCCACCAACCTGAACTAAAAACAGAGGCAATTATTCTTGAAGACTATGGTCTTTCCAAAAGAACAGAATAAGTTTTAGTCTTAAATAATGTCAGTCAGAGTTCAGTAATTATCTGCAGGTAAACAGTTTTACTTGTTTAAGCAAAATAGTACCCAGTTTCTAAAGAATCGTTTTGTATTAAAGCCTATTAGGCAGTTTAATGGATGATATTTTAAACAAACAGCATGTTTGAATTGCATCACAGGTAGGTTGTAAATCATCTTTTAACATCATCATTGTATTATGAATAAAAACTTCACTGCATACAATCTTCTCTTTAGAGTCATTGGAGCTTATTCAGTCTACGTAACTAGTTAATAACATTCAGTCATACTTTATATTGCAGATAACACTAAGAATTAAGAATACATGACCACATAAGAACTGCTTTGAACTCAGAGTTAACTTCTTAACAACATCACTGGGGCATGCTGCCAAGCAAAAATCCCCCTTGTCACAGAAAGTTTAATTATTGAGGTTGCTGACCTGGACCAAAAGGGCAACTTGTTAGAAAGATAAGCAAAGCGCTGCTTTATTCTGCTGACGTTGATTTTGTTTGAAAAGTTAATGATATTTATGGAGATGGATCCTTAGCTCTAAAGCATAGAATTTGTTCCACAGCCCACTAGTTTAAATCTAACTCAACCTCTGGTTTGCCCAACATGCAGGAGCAGGTATCCGGGTAAAGATGGGTGCCAGCTCTGCACTTGCCTGCATGAACACACATCAAAGCCTGTGTCCTCGATGATGGTGGCCAGACGACCTGAGTTTTTACAACTTTTGACAGACATATGAAAAACTCACAGTGGAGCTGGAAATACACACAATTCCAAATGGACTATTCTTCGCTGGGTATTAATTATGGCAGAAAATTTTAAAACATCCACAGTAAGAGAACCATGGTCTCCGTATCAAGGTAGGTGGCATCTTTTCCACAAACGTTTTTGATTTGATCACTGTGACTGAAAAATGTGACATAATTAAATTACCTGATTGTATAAATAAATTTCCATTTACTTCAGGTAATAAACTTAGTCTTAAATAACTACCAGAATTTGTTATGCCCGTGGCTTATGCAAAAATTATCAGAACACTTTAACATCTGAATACTGAGCAATTTGAAAGTGTCCAAGGTTCTTTTAAACTACTCACCCAACTTTTTTGCTACTAAGAGATACACCCAAAGTATTATATATCATTTTCTTTCCTGCAGGATATGAAATCAGACTAAACTTATAAGGTTTTTGTTTGTTAAGTGATAGAATATTAAGAATATGCATCCATTCATTTATAATTTATCCCGTCTTGCCCTTACAAAGTTGTTGTGCAAGAGGCAAGATACATCCTGAACATGGTGTCAGCTTTTATTTTACTTTCTTCAAAGTCAAAAGTTTGCATACTAAAATTACAAAATCTTCAAATAACTCAGAAAAGCACTGATGATTACATCATGACTTAGTATACGTCCTCTAGGGTGATAAAAAAAAACGTTGAAATTAAATGGAGGTGCAGCTGTGGAAGAGGGAACTGAAGTAAAAACAGAAACAAACCAGAACTAATAGAAAAAAAAACTAATGAACACTAATAACAAAACCCAAAACAAATCCTAACACTTTGATGACAGTTTGATACATCTAAATGCAATAACTGTTGTTGAAAACATGACAAAATAGGGAGTGGTAGTTTGAGATGTTGAAAATCCATAAGGCTCCTAAATATGCTGAAAAGCCATTGGAGGTCACTGATTACTAACAATAAATTAAAATGCTATTGAGATATACATCTTAATTCTGTCATTATAAATATTGAATAATCTGATGTTGATTAAATGTCTATCAAATTTTAAAACTAGTAAGTTTCAACTTTCAACCCATCTGTACGACGACATAAATTTAGTCTTTTATTTACTTCAGGAAATGGGTGACACTCACAACAAATGAAACTCAGTTTCAGAGAATGCTCTGAATTCAGATACTAAACTATTACTATGTGATGCAACTCTCCTGACAGAGCAAAGCAGAGGATCGTCGTAACTGCAAGAGGTGATTGGGAAATTCAATAATTTAATAATTCAGGAAGAGCTAGCAGATGCTGATGTGGCAATCTGCTAGCTATCTGCTGCAATCTGGAGCTTTTAAAACTGAACCCGAGGCAAAGGAAAACCTTCATATAAAATAAAAAAGTTATGAAGTTTACACCGTTCAGAGCTGATGGAAACAACAACAAACATAAAAATAAAAATGTTATTCTCTTAAACCTAAGAGAACAACAAAAAAGTACAGGCATCCAATGAAATCTAAAAAACACAACAGAATCAATAATTACAACTTCAAAACAAAACACAAACAAACAAAGAAGTTAAATACTTTAGATTTAAATTAAAACTCCCATTGGAAATATGGTAAGAATTTTGAAGAACAGATTGTGGAAAAATCTTTCTGTTGTAGCTCTAAAGACGTTTTCATTTATTATCATATGTTTCTGCTTGCCAAATCCACGTTATTTGGCTACAGCATTTTATGTGACGCTGTATATGTAGTAATGGAGAGTATACTGAACTCAAAAACCCAGACACAGAAATCTAATTCTTTCAGTCACTTTCCAAAGCTTGTGGCCGTAGATGAGGGTAGGGTCATAGATCGATCGCTAAATTGAGTGCTTCACCTTTTGGCTCAGGCAAAGCTCTTCACATATTATTAAATAATAATCATTTGGCTTACAGCACAATGATCAAAAAGTTAAGGAGGATTGTTTAATTTTTTTTTTTTTTTTTATAATTGACTTACAACTCAAAACTACCAGCTGAAACATGATGCTTATTGTGCTGAATTATAAAGAGGAGCAGTATGTTTCTCACCTGAAGGTTGCCTTTTATGCTGTCCAGTTCCTTTGATGTCTTTGAGAGCTGATGCAAGATGCTGCTTCGTTCACTGAAGACTTCTTTTAGCTTCTTCTCCAAACCATCGTAGCTTTGTCTATCGAGAGGAGAGAGATTTCACGATTTAATGTTTGCCATGAGCTGAGGAAATTCAATCATCAGAGAGCTCTTGAGAGATAGACATGTTTCAACTTGCAGTAAAACACTTTTAAAATAAAAGAACATCAGAGAGAGAGAGAGAGAGAGAGAGAGAGAGAGAGACTAATATCTGTTCAGCAGAAAAGTATTGAATAATCAGAACTTTATATTTTGTTTCATATTTACTGAAGTTTGAATAAAATAAAAAAAAATAACTAAAATACAAATCACTGGGTCATTGATCAATTAGCTGTCACACTGCAACATTTTACAGAATTAATTTAAAAAATGGAACATTGTGTACTAAAATATTTTGTGCCAAAACATGTTTAACCAAAACTATTGAGAATAACTAAGCATGTTTAACCAGCAAGCTTATGATAATCCTAAATGCTTTAATAGAAGGCAGCTTTACTTCCTTTCATGGTTCTTTGACCTAAAAAGGAGTTGCTTAATTTTTAAACACCCAGAATACCAGAGACTAAAGCTCAGACTCTGGAAGGATCTTCTGGTGACCAAAGCTGCTGTGGCAATGTTCCCTATGCTGTATAGTATAGGGAAAAAAAAAAAAAAAAAGTTATGTTGCTCAAAAAGTTAGAAACAAAAGAGATTCTGTGAACATTAAGTTCTGTCATTTCTTTGAAGCATGTATCAATTTGGATAAACTCCTGCTATAAATAATTAATGTATACTAAGAATAAGAGGGTGAACTTCACAGTATTCTACTTCATCGGAGTCAGGGAATTTTCTGTGTTGTCACCATCTATTTTAATTTCTTTTATGTTGAATTATCGACTGACAATTTAAGGAAAAAATATCGTGATATAGTGGTCTAAGAGTGCCCTAATTGATTACATATTTGTTCACTGAATTATTGAGATTGAGAACGGTGACTTAAACTGTAGTTTCAGAATACTGACATGAGTAAGCAATCTGCATAATTTAATGTGAGGTTAAGGGATGTTAGTATTGTGTGAATGTTGTGATATTTAACTTGGAGTTCCATTGTTTCTGTTTCAGTGATGCACATGTGTATCATTCATGCCATTTGAGAGCTGTGTCACTTATGTAATATAATCTTTCAACATTTTCAAAAGAATCTGCAGTAGGTCGGCTATGTTGTGATGGAAATGAGGAGGTTACATGGACAAATGCATATTAAGGCTATGTAGAAGTTTTATATTCCTGTGGTATGGTGTCTTTCAATGCAATTGATACCAAAAGAAAGTAGAGAGTGCTCCAAGGTTAAATTCTAATATCTAAAGAAAACTGAAAGAAGACTGAAAAGAAACTAAATAATCTGTTTACTTCCTGAAATCAATCAAATATCTGATTCATCTGAGCTCTATATAGCTTAATAAAGACAAATGGATAACAACTTGTTTTTATACGGGACGCGCAGGATGTGTAGGACGTGATTACCTGAAGGACAAATAAGTGTAATACCATTAAAACGTAAATTTAATCCCACAAAAATTAACAGATTTTACTAAACTGATTCCAGTGGTTGTCAGCAGTCACGAAAATATCCTTCAGCCACCTCTTCGGTAGAAAACAGGAAGCTTACATGTATAGCTCTCCCACATTTATTGGCACCAGCACTAAATATGTAAGAAAACCCAAGTTTAAATGTATTCCCTATATGGTCCCATATAAAACTAAAAAAAGCTTTTGATACGGCATCCTTTGTTTCATCGTATTTGTTCAGAGGTGGGAAAAAATGCCTTAAGAATTTATTTTATTCTTGCATAGGAGTCCTGAATAATTCTGTAAAAATTAATGCATCTTTGAAGTTTAAATTAGTAATCCACAACTCTCTTCTAACTCTTCAAAATATGAAACAAACCAGAACATAATATTCAAGTAAAGCAGATATGTGTTGATCTAGAAAAAGGTGGGAAACTGCAACAATATAAGACTATAATGGGAAAAATAACACTGTCTAAGGACATTTACCTAACAGGAAGTAATTCTGTCTTTTTTTTAAACAGGTTTTTCCATACTGTTACCAGGAATACCAAAATTGTCAAATGTCCTGAGTTTCATCACGTCTTTGAAATAATTGAATACAACTTTCTTTATGTTATTTTTTGGTTTCACACTAAGCAGAATATATGTTTTTTTACAAATTAGTCTATTTATATCTAATTAGTCTGATTTTATTTATCCCCTCCACTCAGGATAATTATTTGCCTTGATTTCTGTGTATGGTATATTTAAGCAACATGGCAGTTCAAAGTTCTATCTTAGCATCAAAAAGGTATGAAGTATAGAGTCAGCTTGAATAAATTTAAGCAAAAACCTATTTATAACTAAACAAAATTAAGGCATTCGAGCCAACATCCAACTGATTAAATGGGTCTCTATTTTCTTTTCTTTGTGGATAAACTGGCAAATTACTTATATCTGTTCCTAATACTTATTTCTGCTTACTTCCTCTTTTTTTTAACTCATTCTTGTGAACCAGAATTTGCCTGAGCTTCCTTTTCCTGTGAATAAAAATAGAAAACAAAAACGCTTGTGGATGGAGTCTATAGCGCCACTGAATCTGAAACATTATTCTGAATCCATGGCTTCAGTTCAGTCTGGGCTTTCTTCCAAAAACCCTCTGCACCCCGTGTCATAGATCCCAGCAGCAGATCATACACAATAACACATAAATCACTAACAGAAAAGCAGCACCTGGGAAATAAATAAATAACACAACGTACTAAATTCCACACTTGACTTGCTACCATATGGCATTGGCGGGAAATTTATTACAGGTTCATGCAACGAGGGAAGATAGGGTGAGAGAATCCTCCCAGTCTGCCGTATTATTCATTACCCGATGGAATTGGCCCTTGGGTACCCATGAAATGAATAAGGCCTGTAATTTGAGCTTCACTGACACAGAAACATGTATATCAGAAGGACTTAAGTATTTTTATTTCAGCAACCCAATTCACTGTAAATTCCTCACTTGTGAAAACAAATAGTAACAGCTGCATAATTGTACCAAAGAATTCAGTAATCTAGCATACTCTGTCCAAACAAAGCCTATGCTTGTTTGAGTCAGCGATGTTGATGACAGCTAAAATGCCTGACATGAAAAAGCTTCTAATCAGAAATGGCTCCACCAGGCAAAAGCCCATAAAGCAGCAGTGATGAGATAATGAAATCCTCTTTTTTGGGGGGCTGTGCGAATGGATCCCTGGCTGTCATAATGAAACTCATCAAACTCCTAAGATTAAGAAGGAGGTATCATTTAAAGAAGCAGATTACAGAGGACAAATATTTCTTTACCCTTCGAGTCATAGCAGATTTCAGAACATTTTTCCCTGCATACCCTATAGTGGAAATAGAACTGCTGATGTCATTTGAAGCACAACAGAAAATGAAAGTTGATTTAAAAAATGCTTAAGACACACTGACCTCTAAATACCTGTAACTGTACTTTTATCACAGTTAAGAATGCCAGACATGATTTGAATTTCAATGAGCTGCCTTAGACAAGAGATTTAGTTGAAACACTCCACAGCTTCTTGCATGCTATAATTGAAAAATTTCTCTATAGAAAACTGTTTTTCTATGATTACTTCCATAGATTTGGATCACTCTGTGCAGACTAAGCACTAGTTTGGTATTTGCCTGTCTTATTGTGGGTTTAAATATTGTCACCTTCCTAAAATAATGGCCAGAGTCATTTTTTGCCAACTGTGATTTTGGGAAAAAAATAAATAAATAAAATAAAAAGTACCATCTCAGGTTTGCCAAAGTTGATTTGGGTCTAAAATACAATTTTTGGAAAAAATAAATACATAAATAAAAAACACTAAAAAATTAGGCCATTAATCTGGGAAGATGACAATATACAAATCTTGTTATCATTATCAATAAAAATCCTTACCACTTGTCTTCGTTGCGAATCAACGCACTGTTGTCATGTACTAATCATCCCTCCCTATACACAGACTTTTAGGCTTCCTTGAATCCTATTTCACTTCACCTACTTAAAATGACATGATAGGCAGATAGTGTTTTGGTTCTTTGTTTTTAAAATAAATCAGTTGTCATCCCAATTGTGCCTTCAACATGACTACATTTAGAATCTCTATGCAATTCAACATTACACTAGAAGGCATTAAAAGGTAAGTCTGACATGGGCTTTTGGAGAAGTAATGTATCTAACAGTTGATAGGAACTCTCAAGGTCAGGACTTGGGATATGCCTGGTTTTAACAAAGCTGCAAGCTAAAGGCTCAGGTGGCTGACTCTTAAAGGCAACGTATTGGATGTGGTGCAGGTAAGTGAACAAATTAAATAGCCATTGGTATAACAAGAACAGTAACTCTAAAGCAGGGTGTCCTGTGTCAAGCAACTCTTAGATGTTCTGTTTTTCTTTTGTTTCAAATATATTTCCCAGGTATGTTTAAAAAGAAAAGCTTTTCAATCCACTTCCATCATCAAAAATGTAAAACAAGTCTCTTTTACAAAATATCTCGACATATTTGGACAGAGCTTTTAGTCTAGTCTCTGCATGCATCCATCAAAACATTCAAGGACACATTGCATAATGGACTAAGCTCATGGTTAGATGCATTCATATAATCAGGATCAAATTAATCTTTATGTCTAATGTCCATATTGCTTCATTATTTTTACATTTTGCTTGGAAGAGAGTGGGGCTGGGAAATTATTTCCTTGCCTGTTTTGTGACTGTATTGGCTATTGACTTTAAATTATGCAGTGACATTGAAGATATTCTCCACCACAGACTGCTTAGCAATTAGCTGTAGTAAACATGAGAAGCTCAGTGTGTGTCAGCAGGTTGAGTAACCCAATGCCTTCCGCTCCACAACATAAGCATAGCTATTTCTGGAAAATTTACAAGAGACGGACAGCATTTTAGACAAGGACAAATTAAAGGATTCCCTAGGGCTCAGTGCCTTTGGAGGCCTCTCCACTATGAGACCTGTCACTTTAATACCCACCAACAGCCTCATCTGAGCTCTATCAATCACGCATTTCAAATGTCAGCTGTGCACATAATTCAGTGAACACACAGACAGCAAGCTGCTATCTTTTAGGCATAACCAGATGTTTTTTTTTGGACAGAAAGTAGCTCTTCAGACGGAGATATTTGAATATTTCCCAACAGCTTATGGTCTACAAAAACAAAGAAAGACTCACTTTTTAATTGAGTCAGACTACATTGAAAACATGAACACGGTGAACCAAAAAATTATTGTCAAACACAAAGTAACTTTCCACTCTGAAATATTTGTATATTTCCCCAAAATGTACAACCTACAAAACATTTATCATTTCATAACTCAGTCGGAATACCATATAAACATAAGCATTTAGAACTTAAAAGGGTTTCCGTCAACACAAAGTAACTTTCCAGACTGAGAAATTTGAATATTTTCCAGCAACTTTCTGAAAATGGTAATCTGACTAGATAAATCTGACAATTGTTTTCAAAGCTTGAACTATCAAATAAAAACTGAAACACTGGCTGTGTTGCCAAGGAGAATATAATGTAACACAGTTCAGATTGTAAGATCAACAGTAAATAAAGTTTATGAAGGCAGTATCCTCAAAAACTCTACTGAGCATAAAACATCCAGCAGATTCTGGGCAGCCAGAGGTTTAAACTGCACTTCCAATTTCAGGCAGGATTAATTATTCTGTTGAAACTGGGCAAATAAATACTTTTAATAAGGAGGGCTGCCCAAGGCCTGTCAGCAAATTAATATATTCTTCTAGCAGAGCATGACCACCATAGAGCATCTAAAACAAAAGTCAGTCATGTTTACCAACTGCTGTATAAACAAGGCAGACAGCAGGGAATATTAATTGCATGCATGTCAGGGGATGTCTGACACTAAATCTGCCTTAATTGTTTAGTCAGGGGAAATGATGAAACAACTGGTGATGAGGAAGCCAATTTTGTTTGGTTAATAAAGGTCAGTGCAGTTTAAAGACCTTGAATGTCTCAGTATGTCAGGATATTAGTTTTAGATGTTCATTAGATTTTTTTTCCTTTTTTCTAGTTTTATATTATTCACAGAAGGCAGACCTTAAAATATTAACTGTAACATTTCTCCACAAATAACTTCTGTTTTACTAAGTTGTGATAAATATTGTGAATATGTACTATCTGAAGCAAAGTTTTTGTCACTTCAGCACAGTGAAAATGTTCACTTTTCATTTTTTCATAATTATCTTTTCTGCCATTTCTGCAGATCCTATGTTAAAACAATTTAAACAGACTCTACAATAATAAAAAGCTGTGTTGCCTTGTCAATAAGTGCAGAGTAATTTCAATTTACATATTTATTTACATGTTAAATTTATCAAACTGATCAAATTAAGCTAAGCCAAACCAATTTTACACATAGGTAATTACTGGAAATGTTGTTAATCTTACCTCTTTTCTTGTTTATTTAGAAAATGGATAGTGAGAATAATTTAAAAAAATGTTTACCAACAGATTGTATATTTTGATAACAGCTACCATTAATTTATCTACATTTATCAAGTCAATATAGCATAAAACTAAACTAGTGAAAGAACAGCTAAAAAATGTACAAGATCCTTTTAATTTTTATCCCAGAAATTGATTTCCTCTTTAGTCATTTTTTAAAGTCATGTAATTTTCAACCATGAGAAATTTAGGGCATTGAAAAAGAAATACTTAGCATATTGATGAATAATTAAATGATTACTCACAGGCTTTTTAAAGCATAAGTAGGAGACACTTTCTGTGCCTCTGTTTATTTCACCCTACCTCTCTGCATATAGCTACTAAGAAATAATCACTACTTTTATGTAAGTATCTCATGAAAAAGGAGGGAACATTTTCAATGCTGAAACCTCCATCTCCCTTTACTCACATGAAAACACGTACACACAAACCACAAAAAAAAAAAAATAAACATACAGCTGGTTAGAAGGAAAATGTCTCATCGTACCAACAAAAAAGCTAAGCTTATATGACCTTGAGTTTGACTGGATTTGGTCATTTTCTATCTCAGTCTTAACAATTCATTTGGTCACTACATTGTCAATTTTAACTGCGACATGAAATTATCTTGATGATGCTATGTTTTTATTGGACATTTTGGAGTAGATTCTTACACTGAGAACAATAACAACTGATAACCCATACATGAGGAAAACCTAAATGTTGAAATTGCAGCTGATGCCACAGTGAGACTCATTCATGGGAATGATGATCTACAGTGAGGAAGTCACATGGCTGCAGGGCTGGTGCAGAGGCAGTGATGTGGACAGAACAAATGAGAGGATCATCAACTTCTCAAGGTCCTGACCTGAGAACACACCCCTCAGCATCAGTACTGTGCAGTAGGGAGTATACACAGCATTAAATTCCTTGGAGAGATCTCTGACCTCACCTGGTCAAAGAACATCATGGTGATTGTGAAAACAGCCCTACAATTTCAGAGGAAACTCTAACCTATACAGCATCCTCTCAGTGTTCTACAGAGCTGTGGTTGAGAATGTGATGACAAACTCTGTCTCAAAGTGGGAATCCAGCTGCATTATGGCTGACAAGGGTCCTGTAGAAGATATACAGAGGAGTGGAGAAAGTCATTGGAGTGTCTCTATCGTATGTCCAGCATTTGTTGCAGAGTTGCTCCGGGAAAAGAGAACTAAATACTGTCAGAGACCCAACCTGAACTTCTGCTATGAGGCAAACAGTATCACATGTCCATATAAAACTGCTGAACTGTAATGTTGAGATTAATTATTTGTCAAAAAATAATAATAATCACAAATACAAGTGGAAAGGCAGAACAGCAGTAAACAGATGCAATTTTGGGTATAAATCAAGATGCATCAGAGTTCAGGTTTCTGCATCAATAAAATTTGATCCATTTGATAAGATATTCCACACTTTCATTTAGAAATATGATTCCACCCAACTATTAAATTTATGTTGATTATTTCTTGTAAGATAGTATCATGTTTAACTGTATTTTCCCATCTATGTTTCTAAAATAAATCTCATCATTGCAATTGTGGAGACCCATGTCATATTACCCAAAGACCAGAGACGCACAACTGAAATGAACAGCTTTCAGCCACAAGCTGTTAGAAAGCAAAACTGCAGATAGGATTATGCACTTTGCATTATTGGATCTATGTTGTTTTATGGGTAAGTATTAATTTAGTTTTCATTTTTCTGAGGGAAACTTTTTAACTTTGGGGTTTGCTATTAGATGTGCAAGTAAATTATTTTATATCTGGACTTTGTTTCTTGGTTCTTGATGATTTTTCTACTATCAGTTTTATCTTCCTTTTAATTTTTCAACTATATTGCTTTACTGAAATTATATATTTGCAGTTTTCCACAGGGGTGGGTGGACTTATTCCTGGTTCCAATGGCTTTATCCCCCAACTAAGAACTACCACCACAAAAATAGCTTTAAAAGCATCCAAAGAACATCTAACAACTGCAACCTTCAATTAAAGGTAGAATTTGAGTGCATCTAATGCACTTTCATCCATTTGTGGTTTTCAAAGCAGATATTCTAGCATCAATAATTGTGCTATTATAAAGCTAGATAGGCATTTTTTACTCTAAAATGGCACAATGGCAGACTTCAACACTCAGTATCTTGAATGACAAGAGTGTTTTTGTGGGCGGGTTTACAAATTTTTCTTATGTTTTGACAACGTCTAATCAGGATTTCATTCTAGTGCTCTTGGTCAATTCACCAGCAAACAATATGACAAAGAAAACATCCAGATATTCGGAGAACTAAAATGCTATGTTTGTCTTATTCTTCAGGCTTTTTCAGTAAACTGTAATAAAAGCCACCATAATGCCTTGTATGTAAATTATATCTTGAAGCATTATATTTTATGGCCACAAATATAGCACATTCTTGAAGAAAAGGTAAATATGTCTTCTTCTGTTTAAGTCGCCACAAACATTTATTTTGTAAAGTTGCAGGTATCATGCTCTTTACAGTAGAATACTATATGTAACTGATTTATGTTATAGTAATAAAGAAGCACAAAACAACAAAAGATCGGTCCATCCATCCATTTTCTTACACCCTTATCACATCAGGGTCAGGAGAGGTGCTGGTGCCAATCTCCAGCTGTCAACGGCCGAGAGGCAGGCGACACCGTGGACAGGTCACCAGTCCACCACAGATAACAAAAGATCATTAGAGAAAAATAGTAGAAAGAAACACCTCTTAAGCAGTCTTGCTTAACAGTACTAAGATCCAATATACTCCCCATTTTATTTCGTGCTGCAAATATTCTATCATCCTGTTTCCCTGGAATATCAACAGACCAATTCTGGACTGCAGGGTCTGTTTGAAATAACTTTTTTCTGCCACGCCGAATGTATACAGGCAATTGAGAGCTGTACACATCATATGCCATGTTTACGATGCATAAGAAACTAAAAAGGGAAGACATGCAATTATTTGTCCAGTAATGAAAAACTACCATATGTAGCACAGTTACGCCAATAAAGACAAAAATGCTAATATTTAGAATTTAGAACATCTATCATTTATCTACCTTCACAACGTCTCCACAATGCATTCCCATAGGCTGTGGGAAGAGCAAAGAGAGCATAGAACATGTAAACTCCACCCAAAAAAAGACCAGACTGCAATTAAAAACCCAGAACTGAGTTAATGTGAGGAAAAAGCTCAATGTCCTGCACAACAGTGCTACAATTTTAATATTATATTCATTTTTGTACAGTGGACGCCCATCACAGACAAAAATAAATTGTTGTGTTTGACAAAATGACTAAAGGATTAGAGTGACTGTCTAAACCTTTAATCCGTGAACACTCAGCTGTTGTTAAAAGTGGATTTCTTCACAGATTCCCATTTGAATAATCACAGTTGGTAGGTGAAATGTAACTGACTATCATCACAAAGACACTCAATTTATTATCTATGGGACATACATATCGTCACCTTCCTAAAATAAAGGCCAAATTCATTTTTTGCTAAAACTGACTGGTGCTAGTAAGCCTCAGTTATCTGTCTAACTCCAAAATTTAACACCATTAGAGAGGAGGTAAATGGCTGAACTTGCTCTCTGCTCTGCAGCTCCTCCCCCACATCAGAACCTGCTGTGAATGCACAGAATGGTGAGCATGGCCACCGACGACAACAGTTTGTTGCTCTGCCATTAGTTCATGCATCCATGATTGACAGTGCTAAGATCCTCCTTCTGACTCTGATTGGTTGCTTCTGATTGAGAGTGGTGTATTTAAAGATGGCTGTAGAGTTGCTGGGAAGCGGTAGAGGAGCTCGATGTTTTCACTGATGACCTGTATTATGTTATACTGTCAGGGCATAATGACAGTTTTAAGAAATATTTTAAAAAGACAATTTTATAAAATCTACCCTGTTTTTAACAGTACATATCAACCTTAATCTCAAACATCCTAGCACAGATTACTTCAACGGTGTCCAATCACTTTCTCAAGTATTTATTAATGAGGTGAATACTAATTAATACTAACGTGCATGTGGATTTGACCATTCCTAGCAATATTATTTAGCTCATGCATAATAGTTACCAATTTAAAGTGCAAGAACTCAGTTTTGGCATCATAACTCAATAACGAAGAACCATGTAGTTTAACTTCATTTTTATTAAAACATGAGAATCTTCAGAGGAGTATGAGATCCAACAGCTTGTTGTATCCATTTTCTATTGGCTCACCTTGGAATACAATTTGGTAAAAGTTCAAGAAAATGACTGATTATTATACAATGATTTGTACAAATCAAACAAAATTTTTTTTCTCACAAACAAAAATGACACAAACACAAATGGAAATCAATGACATATTTGACATGAAAATACAATAAGCAGCTCTTGTCTCACAAAATGGCCCTCTCCAGAATGCCGTTTCTTTTTTCTGCTCATCCGACCAGTAGCTATTAAGTTGGAAACTGGCAACAAACCGGCATTTGAAACTGATTCACATCAAGGGCAATCAGTGAAGACTCTTCTCGACTTCCAAGTGTCACTGATGGAAAACACAAGAGGATGAGTTAAGCCAGGCAAAAGAAAAGGGAGGGCTGGTGTGTGAGGTGGTGAATTTAAAATTGTCTGACGGATGTGACTTGATTACTGGTTACCTGTCCTGCTGGTGCACCATTCTGGTCTGGGGTAGAAACCTGCTGGTAGCTGGATTATCAATTTGGAGAAGGCAAGACTATTAGAATGCTGTTTCACTTCAGGCAGACTGACAATGATGGGGCCACTGCCTTTCTCTCCACTTGAAGTTGTCTTTCCGGCTGTTATTTGCCTCAGTGTTTTGGAACCTAACTAAAAATAAATGTTCATATCAAACATAATAACAAATTTATCTTCTGTTGGTGTGCTGTAGCACCTGCGCCTGCAATGTTTCAATTTTCGCACGAATCTGCCCACCATTCTAAGAGCGGACACAAAACACCCCTCAACTTAAGTGCGTCGGTAAAATGGCTAAATTTGAAATTCATAATTTTGTAGAAACAACCAGCAGGGAAGTGAGAGCTATATTGATATAGTCTCTTCAACATATAGACTACACTTTGTAAAATCATATAAATATAATATCCCTCAAGGCTCAAATGTCTAGAAACATGGCCCTAATTCAATATGCATTTACAGAACACTAATTTTCAGGCTGAAATTTAGTTCAAACAAGTTGTGGATAAGTCAGATGGTGATCAGGGTTATTCACCAGTTGACAAAAATGGTTAACTCAAGATGGCTGCAATATAAACCCTGGGATTTCTTTGCTATGTTGTTAAAAGTTATGTTCCTTCAAAAAAAAAAAAAATCTGTCATGTTACAAACTTGACTGTGTAATTTTATTAAACACATGTTGGGCCAGCTCAATAGATTATTAATAATAAACATCCCAAAAGAAGGAACAAGACAAAAACGATATAAATTTTGATAACTAATAGTAT
>CAEFZX010024632.1:0-15606 GCA_903066825.1 Alfaro cultratus | reverse complement strand
ACATTTACTTCTGCATCAGTCCAATGTTTTATACATTTGTAGGAAAAAAATTCCAGAACCATTTCAAACAGCTGCTGGTGAAATGTTTCCCAGGATTACAAGATCATATTTCTTTTAACACATACATTACAACAACACAGACTTCAAGAACTGACATTAGTCTCAAGAAGTGAGTTCATCTCTGAGAGATTGTCATCATTCACCCTGAGTCAAACCAAATTCAGTACCTTGCGACCACATTCATGCTTTTTAAACTTCAGGCCATCTTTTCATGCTACAACAACAACCCTGACTTTTTGATATAATGTTTTGTCATCATACTGAAAAATATTTCAGGATATTGGTAGTATTTAAGCTCATGAGTATGAGAGATTCAAGTACTGAACAGCTAAACCTACAGATGGTGCCTTTTGAATTGTTTCATTCTTCTGTTTCAGTAGACCTTGAGTTAGTATTTCTTTTATAGTAAAGCTGAAAGGACTCTCTTTACATTGGTTGAGCCAGTGACAGTTTTCTGTCTTTTGTTGTTTTTTTTTGCACAGTTCTTTATAGCTTTTCAAGACGGATGACGGTTAAAAGGAAGTTCAAGATGGATTTTTCCAAAATGTCATGTAGGAAACAAAGTAAATTAATGGATTAAGGTGAATGAAATAAAATATTTTTACCTACATAGAAAAATGCTATGTGAGGCAAACAACTAGACACCGTATCCATAGGGAGACATGGCGGATAGGAAGAAGAGTGATTGAATTTCTTCTTCAGCATGCTTTCACGTTTGGTAAGGGCCCGGTAACGATCCATTCATTTGGTTCCGGTATGTTTCAGCAGCAATGTATCTCAAACCTGGAGGACAGGAGCTCTTGAGGACTTGAGGATCAACAAGGAGTTGGAGACTACCTGTGTTAAAGACTGCAAATAGACTGAGTCCAGGAAGGGAAACATACAGCCATAGCTACAATGGCATGGCTTAGAACAAAGTGTGTCCAATTGTTAGAGCAGCATACATTGTGATTTTTGACAACACACAGAAATGGACAAATTCAAAGGCGCTTTCCAGCTAATTTGCAGAGTAGAATGGATACGATGAGAAGAATCATCTCATCAAAACAGGACATATAGCTGACATATGTCCTGATCACTGGACATATGTCAGCCAAATTTATCAAAACAATACTTTAATGTTGTAATCTTTGAAAATACTTTAAAGTAGCACAGCAGATGTTGAGGTAAATAGGGTAATAGCACAAGCTAAAACGTGAAAAACAAACAAACAAACAAACAAAAAAACAAAACAAAAACAAAACAAACAGTCTCTCAGTAAAGATGTGGTGGAGGGGACCCAACACACTAGATAAGGGTTGCCCTAGTCCAGTTCTTGAGATCCACCATCCTGCAACTCTCAGATAAATCGCATGTCCAACACAACTGAATCAAATCAATGGCTCATTACCAGGCCTCTAGAGAGCTGAATGACTGCTGATGAGGGAGTTCAGACATTTGATTCAGGTGTTCTGAACCCAGGATGTATTTCAAAGTTTGCTAGATCTTGAACTCTGTTGTCACGTTCCCCATGTTACACACAGGAACATCTTTGGATTGGGTGTTCAGATGGGAAGCTTTCAGTCTGCTGTAACTCCAGTTCAAACCTGATCAAGACAACAAACACCAATAAGTGTTGGAGTTAACATGCTTACTTTGTAACATTACCAGTACAGTAATAACTTAATTCATTAATATAATCTTATGAATCTAGGTGTTTTTCATGTGTTGTTTAGAGTGGGGTTTTTTTCAGGCGACATCATAACAATCACAAAGAAATCTATTAGAAATCAGCAACAAAAACAAGCTTAAGCAAAAACAAACTGGTATATTATGTTACTTGTGCACTGGATATGCGGACACTTTAATATCAGTGATACAAATGTCTGCAGCATCTGTGATATAATAAAATTCACAGCAAAATCCCTTATAAACAGACAACTATAATCTATACCCTTGTATTATTTAACAGACTTGATAACATTAACAAACAATAGATACCACTAGAATACTTGTCCAATGATCAGGATGCTTCTGTTTTTCTGCTTTTGTGTAATGGACAAATTATATCATCCTGTTGTATTGTGTAGTTTGTATGTTTTTTTCTTTGCTTGATATGCCGTGTGTAGTAAGTGAAGATGTAATTAAATCAGAAACTGGCCTGACATTATGCAAAGCCATTAATATATGTTATTTTTTTATCCTTTACATTAAATGAATGTCTTCAAAACTGTCTTTATCATGACTTGATTTCTTTTTAGTAATATGACTGGGGACTCCAGGAGAAATTTATGTTAGCAGTCAGGTGCTGTAAACACATTTAAAAACAAACAACAAAAAAACAATTGCAACAGAAAATTCTGCAAACAAACAAATGCTGCATTAACAGAAAATAGATCACTCAGCAAAACAAATGCAAACCAATCATGCTGCAACCACAAACAATATACTGAATTCACAAATAAGATGCTGTAATCACAAAAAAAAAAAAAATTGTCCTTGGACTTTCCTTAAATCCAAGGACAAAATGCTCAAAATATCAACTGGAGTCAGTGACTGCTCCCCCATGTCTTACCCCATATGGTTCCTCTCAGTCCCCTTCATTAGAGTCCCAAGACACCTCAGAAGAAATGTCTTCTCCTGGACCTGAGGTTTTAAAATTGATGACTAAAATGAACGACCAAGTCCTGCTGGGCATTTCTTTTCTTGGTGCTCACAAAGCAGAGTTTACTTCATCACAACCACCTGGCTGGGATTACCCAAATCAACCTCCACTCTCCGTATCAGAGGTCTGAGGCCAGGCTACAGGCAGTAGCTCTACACCTGTCTTCCTCTAGAATGCGTCTGGTCCCACATCAGTACCTGTGCGGATCACTAAAAGAATATTAATCATTCAACACTAAAACCTCGGTTTTAGTGTTTGTGGCAGTCATAAACAAAAACATTAATGCTTGTGCTTTATTTACCACAGCTGAAAGGATCAAAAACCCTCCTGTGACTCAACCACTTCTTCTTGATTTTGCCTCTTTGCAGAGTAAAAAAAAAAAAAAAAAAAAAAAAATAGAGGGCTAGGCTGAATATCCTCACTAAATCCAATATCAATGCCGTGTACAAGCATAACAAAATGCAGACAAAATATGACTCATTTTCAAATACTCAACTATAAAAGCCTGGAAGAATTTATAAATCAATTAAACTGACGTTCATGCCCTCTTGATATCCGTTTTCTTTAAGAAAGTCCTGCCTGTCATGGTATCTGATCTGATTCAAATGGTAAACTCATCGCATCCATCAGGAGTTTCCCCCCAGGCTTTAAAAGCAGCCTGATAAAAAACAACAATTTGGACAAATCACTGCTGCAGAATTACAGGCTGACCTCTGACCTCCCATTCATCAGCAAAATTATTGAAAAAGCTGTGTTTAAACAATTAACCAACTGTTTTGATGTCGTTCCTTGGTTTCCATGGTTACCACAGTACAGAGACTTCCCTCGCCGTACTCAGGACTCACCTGGATCGAATCTTGCATACAGAGCAGAGATTTCTTTGTTTCATGAGAAAACTTCTCATCAAAGTGGACAGAAGTAGCATATGGATTGAACCCCAAGGTTCAATCCTGGGACTCCTTTTATTCAACATCTTCGTGCTCCGGCCTCGTGTGTTTCTGTCCTCTTGTCACCAGCAGATGAAGGCAAATAGCTGCTCTGAGTTAAACTGACTTGAAATTAAGGTGAAATTCAAGAATAATGGAACAAAACAAAAAAATATTTCTTCCCAGTTCTTTTTCTTTGAAGACAAACACGTTATGATGTTTGCCTTCCTCATCTAATTATGCCTGTGCTTTTGAGCAAACATCCTTCACCTGAACCGGTTCTGTGTTGTTGAACCTGTTTGACCAGACTGTGCTGACGACCATAAACTTCATTTGCTTTGAGGACTCTGTTCACTGTGTGAAGAGACACCACCTGAAGTGACTCAGCTGGTCAAGCGGTAAGGAGACTCATTCCATTTTTTTTGTTTATACCTTTTATTTGTTAAAGGCATATATTTCTTGAGCTTCTTGTTTTTAATTATCACTACAAATCAAAAACAGATTTTTAAGTTCCATCTGACAACATGACATTGTGAATTCTGCTTTTGACAGATTTTGCACAACGATGACACTAACAAACTCCACTTCTGATTCCTGGAATTTCGCAGACAAGACAGTTGAGCTGTGTAGCAGGGAGGATGATAACAAACTGGGAGCAAATCTGTCTTACATTTACTACTTCATGTTTGTCTTCAGTGTTGTCACCAACCTGCTGGTTCTGGTTATCATCCACCAGTAAGTAAACCAACTTGTTAGAGAATTGAGAATTTGATTGTTATTAATTGTAGAAACCTTTAAGGAATACACATTCACATGTAAAGTACAGAGTATTTTTTTTTTATGTTGTGGCAAAAAATACCTATCATTTTTTTTCTCTCTGTGTGACCTTAAATCAGACTATAGATTTCCTGTTTTATGTCACTTAGGGTTACCAAATTTATTTTTAGTTGCTAAGTGATGGATTAACCTTACAGATTATTCAGCATTTTGGAAAATCTGTAAAGTGAAAACTTTTATTTTCTTTTGGAATTCCTAATAATAAATAACAACAATCCTGTTTTGGAGTATGAGTAGATGTTAGCATCTCTGGCCATTAAATGCTTTTCACTATGGTTGCTGCTCTTTCTTATATCCTGTGCTTTGTGTTGCTGAGGGAGAAAAAACTGATAAGAATCTTCAGATGAGTTGGTAGTGACCGATAAGCTGGGATCTAGGACTATGCATCATAGATACTGTCACCAAGCTGAGCTGAGTTACCAGCTATGTCCTGCTGGAGGATTGATTCGGAGAACTATCCTGAGTAGATCTGCACTTGCTAAAGGACCTCAGCTATCAGCAGCATTTTCAGCTGAGATATTTCTAATAGCTTTGCTTCTAAAACTACAAAAAGACATTAATCCTTATGATATAAGCCAAATTTGATGATTCCTGCACACACCATTCTCCACAAATATGCTCTTCCAACCACAACTTGATGCCTTCGATCAACTGCAGACTGCTTTGATACAAATACCTGTATTATTTCGGAGCTGGTAGCTTAGGAATTATTTACTGACAGTGTATTGTGGTATATCAAAACTTGCACCTACACCTAGTTTGTCACTATGGAGAAACACACCTTGATTTTAAAGGTATTAAAGATTTAACATATAATCAGATTTTTGCTGTCAACCTAAACAAAACCGCATTAAACCAAACTTCCCTCCAGGTTTGAGAAGATGTGCACTGTGATCAACATCTTGCTGGTCAACCTGGTGACGTCCTCCCTGATCTTAATGAGCAGCCTGCCCTTCCAGGCCGTCTACATGCAGATCTCTGAATGGACCTTTGGCTCAGCTATGTGCAAGATCGTCTTCAGTGTCTACTACCTGGGTTTTTACAGTTCTGTTTTCTTTTTAACTCTGCTAACATTTGACCGTTACCTTGCTCTTGTACATATTATGCCAGTAGTACATGTAAGAAGTCGACGCAATGCAGTCATTTCCTGTGCAGTGGTGTGGGTGATCAGTGGTTTGGCTTGCATTAGGCCCATGATCCTCCATGGAACCTTTAGGCATTGGGGCACTGAATACTGTGAGGAGTTTGCTCACATTGATGGTATGAATGTAGAGAAGCTCAAAAGATCTGGGTTTTATATTCAGCTTTTTGTCTTCTTGATCCTCCCTTTGGCTGTTATCATATGTTGTTACGTTAGGATTGTGGTCACTATTAAAGAATCCCAATCAACTTCTAAATTCCATGCAGTCAGGGTGATATTCATGATCGTAGTGTTGTTCTTCATCTGCTGGATCCCTTTTAACATTGTAGAACTCCTGCATTTTGAATATGAGTCTGTTTTGAGCTGTGAAGCTAAAAAGAAACTCGGTTACGCTCTTCATGTCACCCGCAACATGGCGTACATTTACTTCTGCATCAGTCCAATGTTTTATACATTTGTAGGAAAAAAATTCCAGAACCATTTCAAACAGCTGCTGTTGAACTGTTTCCCAAGATTACAAGATCATATTTCTTCCAACATAGACAATACAACAACACCTACATCAAGAAATGAAATAGCTTTTTCCAGTGTCTTATAAGACCACTGAGTCACCAGGCTTTACCTGAATTTCAAGATGGATGGCTGTTAAAAGGAAGCCCAAAGATGCAGTTTACCAAAAAGTTATGTGGGACACAAAGCAAATGAATGGAATAAGATGACTAAAATTATTTATTTTATCCACATCAAAAACAGTTTGTGAGGAAAACAGCTAACACCCTGAAGCAGGGTTTCCACAAGGAAACATTGTGGATGGGAAGATGAATGAAGGTAAACGCTGGGAGATTGCGGAGGAAAACCTTTTAGAGCGAGGATCTCCAACTGTAGTCTTCAAAAGAAACTGTCTTTCAGGTTTTAGATGCATCCCTGCTCGTACACAGCTGAATCAAATCAATGGATCCGTACCAAGCCTTTGCCAAAGGTAACAGCATTCTAAAGACGTAATTCAATCATTTGACTCCGGTGTGTTTGAGCAGCAATGTATCTAAACCCTGGAAAACAGGAGCTTTTGAAGACTTGAGGACGGAATCAAATGGACTCAGAATCACCTTCCAGAGGGCAATGACCCTAAATATACAGTCACACGATGGCATGGCTTAGAGCAAAGTGCATCCACTTGGTAGAGCGTCATGTGTTCTGTAGAGTAGAATCAATGTAAAAAAAAAAAAAAAAAAAAAAAGAATCTCTGTAAATATGTTAGCCAAATCTATCAAAATAGTATTTTAACATCGTTCTCTGAAAATGCTTTAAAGTAGAACATCTCTTTGTGGTTGATAGCATAAGCTAACAGCACCAATAATAATAATAATAATAATAATAATAATAATAATAATAATAATAATAATAAAACAACCCCAAACAGTCTCTCAGTAAAGATGTGGTGGAGGGGACCCAACACACTAGATAAGGGTTGCCCACGTCCAGGTCTTGAGATCCACCATCCTGCAACTCTCAGATAAATCGCATGTCCAACACAACTGAATCAAATCAATGGCTCATTACCAGGCCTCTAGAGAGCTGAATGACTGCTGATGAGGGAGTTCAGACATTTGATTCAAGTGTGTTGGACAAGTGGATGTATTTCATCAAGTTTGCGTGACGTGATCTTGAACATGGACTTGGGTCCCTCTGCACTGGAAGAAAAGCAAAACAAAAGCAAAGCTGAGTAATTAGGGATGAGTTTACAGGCAGTGGAAACATGACTAAGCTGAATGGGTGTTACTGAGAATCTTTGATTAAATGCAAAAGAATTTAAAAAAAGCAACAGTCATGAGGCCCTCTGTTGTCATGTTCCCCATGTTACACACAGGAACGTTTTTGGATTGAGTGTTTAGATGGGAAGAAATCTGCTGTAACTCCAGTTCAAACCGGATCAAGACAACAAACTCCAGGATATGTTCCAATAACTGTTGGAGTTAACAGGCTTCCTTTGTAACATTACCATTACAGTAATGACTTCATTCATTAACATGATTTTATGAATCTAGGTGTTTTTGTTTTTATGTGTTGCTTAGAGTGTTTTGTTAAGTGAGATCATAACAATCACAAAAAACCTAAAATAAATCAGCAACAATACAATCGTAACCAGCAACAAACTGGCATATTACATCTTGCTTACATACATGCAGACTTTATGTAATATCAGTGACAAAATGTCTGTCGCATCTGTATTATAGTAAAATTCACATTATATCACAAGTCTTTCCAATGAAACAGCTATTATGTATATTATTTAACATATCCAATATTTTTCTGATGATCAGGATGTTTCTGTTTCTGTTTTTGTTTTGTTTTTTTTCTGTCTACTGTGCTGGACAATTTGTAACATGGCATTGTATAGTCTTGTATTTTTTATTTTATTATTTTTTTGTATGCGTTGTATAACAAATGAACATGTAAATAAATCAAAAACTGGCCTGGCATCATGCAAAACTATTAATATGTAGGGATATAATGTATGTTCATAATTTAATGTATTTTTACTCCTGTACATTAAATGAAAGTCTTTAAAACATTCCTTTATCATGACTTGCTTTCTTTTTCATATTAATGTGTGGGATTCCAAGAGAAAGTAACTACTATTATTGTGTTGTTCAAATGCAAAAATTAATTAGAAACACAATAAAGAAATCAGGGAAGATTTATAAGTTTAGTGCATTTCTGTACATATTTATTAACATGCTGCCTGGCCCACATCTGGTGATCGGACCACGTTGACCTGCTTCACATCCAAATTACCACATACACTCACTTAAAAATAAATCCGATTCTGCTGACTCACAATTTTTGTGCAGTTATTTCAGCCAGAAACTCTTTGAAAGTCCGGCTGTGTAGCTTAGCAGACATTAAATTTGAGGTAGAAGCAGGACAGTAAATATTGTAAAAATGTGGGTAGGAAGAAACATACAAAATGCTGATAGCAGGTTCCTAAGGGCGGTAGTGTTACACGTGGAGCAGTGAGACAAAAATAAAAGCAACAGTTAAAAAAGCAGAACTAAAGAAGGTTGACAGGCTGGGAGTTCTGGAGTTTTGTGACATGAGTAGGATTTATGTCTGAGTGGAAAAGACATAAATCCACAGGTGGCGGAGCAAGCTGTCAGGTGGCGCTGAGCCAAGTCCGCAGGGACTTGCGGCTCAAGTCCCTGCGGCTCAGCGCCACCTGACAGCTTGCTCCGCCTCTGGTGAACAACATATTCTGCTGCTTTCTCCTCGATTTAGCAGAATACAGCCTGTCATAAATATCCACTGTTATGAGCTGAAACGCTGCTTTGTCTCATTCCTGGTTTGCTTAAAGGCTTCACTGCCTTTGATGATTTGTTGTGTCGGTTACTGTGACCTGAAGTAGGGCCAAAGTACAGACAGGAACTTGGACTGAGCATGTTGAAGGATTTAATGAAAAAACTAAACTTGCAGAACAGGTACAAGGCAGACAGGGTACAAGATGTGGCAAGAGTAATGTTAGGTGTAAAGAAAAACCTTTAAAAACTGACAGAGCAACCAGAAGAATTAATCAGAGGAGATGTGGAACAGCTGTGGCAGAGTGAGAGAATGGGAAGGGAGGGAGGAAGACTAAGGCTGCGTTCACACTGCTGCCTGAAGTGACCCAATTCCAATTTTTTGTCAAATCAGATTTTTTTTGCCGCGGCCGTATGTGTTCTCCAGTGTGAATGGGCAAACGACCTGAAAGTGTCCCGTATGGGTGCAATAACATCACCAATCTCAGTGTTTTGCCAACCGCCATAAAAAGAAGAAGTGCTCAGTGTTTGCGGAAGTAAACATGGATGCTAACGGTGGAGCAAAGCTTACGATTTTGAAGTTGTGCGGTATATTAACAGCATAATCCTCGTTATAGTCCTCCATGATTGTTGTTTTTCTTCCCGCTTTGGCATATCGGGATGCAGAATAGTGACATTTGTCGAGGATCAGTGATGTTCAGGTTGGATGAATGTGACCTGGACATTAGGTCACATGTTAATCAGATACGTATCGGATACTAAAAGTGGCCTGGGTCGCATTCGGAAAGAATCAGACCTGTGTTGTTCAGACTGCCATGAAAAGATCAGATAAAGGTCACATTACATCAGAAAAGTCGGAATTGGGTTTCTTCAGGCTGCAGTGTGAATGTGGCTTAATTAACACAATGGGAGCTGAACTAATACTCAAGGAACCAGTGGTGAAAAGACTAACACTGATCAAAGAGAAATGAACTGAATTTGACAAGAACTATCAAACATAAACCGACAACAAGGCATGACTGCATGGGCAATAAATCAATAACATTATATATTGAGATAGACACGCAATCAATATCAATAGATCTGACAAGCTATTCCGTAATTTCACTGAACTCAGATCCAGAACTGCACAGCATTCTGGGGGACGTAGGCAGAGAAAGAGCTGTAGCTGCTCAACCTCAACCAAGCAATGTTGGTGGCATCACCTAACGCTCTCACTCTTTGGTTACCTATCAACAACCTGTTGAGTAACTTGAGTCAGAATGTGAAATTCAAGTAAAGTCTGTGTCATCACATCACCACTCCTGGTCCAACTCCACATCCAAACAGACTCCTCTGCAGAAATTGTGCTTTCATCTTACTAGCTGCATTTGTATTGTTACAATGCTGTGACAATACTGTTGTTGTACTCTAAAAACAGAGAATACTCTAAAAAGTGTATTTGAAACAATGAAACTCACTGTTGTGTTTGTATCCTAGGTTTGATGTCATGACGCAAGCTTCACCAGGGACAGATCCTGTACCGATCCTAGTTGACAGGCCCCATCTTTAAATTAGATGGGCTTTACTTTGGTTTTGTAATTTATGCTCCCATGTGGCGGGAAAGAAGAAACAGGGTCATTCATGACCCTGTTTCTTGTAAACACACACTTCTTCAGAATTCTCTCCTGGTTTGTTCATGCCACAAGTTGAAAACTCATCTCACTGCCCTGTGAACGTCCGGCTAGTTAAGCGACTTGTCTGTTCTCGTCCAGTTCTCACTTTTTCTTTTTAATGTCTGATCTGGATTGGGGATGTCGTTTTTTTGGCAGGAGCTGTTCAGCTCTTTAACTCACTTCTCACTTTGGAGAGCTTGAGTGTAGAGAGGTGAATAAAGAATGGTTCATTTCTTGGCTGAATTAAGCAGTAAGGGTCACATTACTGTTTACTCCAGACTCTGTTTTTCATTTTTTTTAATATCATTTTTATCCCCAGCAGATGAAGGTAGACTGTTGGCTGTTATGTTGTTGTGTTTTCAGTGCCCTTGGTACTAAGAGACACAGTCATTTCCTGTGTAGTGTTGTGGCTGATCAGCGGTTTGACTTGCATCAGACTGATGCTCCTCCATGGCACCTTTAGGCATTTTGGCACTGAGCGCTGCGAGGAATTTGCTCATATTCAGGGTATTAATGACGCTCAAAAAGTCTGGGTTTTATAATTTAGCTTTTTGTTTCTTTGATCCTCTCTCTGGCTGTTATATTTTGTTTGGCTATAATTGTTATCACTGTCAATTCATCCAAAGTTTCCTCTAAATTCAAAGTAGTGAGACTGGTGTTTGTCATTGTACTGCTCTTCTTTAGCTGCTATATACCTCTTAGCATTATAGATCACAATCTGTGAGGTTCCACAGAAACTCTGCGACTCTCTTCAAATCACCTGTAGCATGGCATACTTTTACTTGTGCATCAGTCCCGTCTTTCACACACTTGTGGGGAGAAAATTCCAAGAGTACTTAAGACAGCTGCTGGTGAAACGTTTCCAGGTTTAAGCTTATTTTTGTCCACGAAGACAACCAAACAGCAAGAACTAAACTTAGTGATTGGAAGGGTAGTGTGGTTTTCTCAAAGACTCCTGAAAATGCTCTGTGACGCTCTTGTATGGGTCAACAGCAAAATCATGCAGGGTAACTAGCAGAAGTATTCAAGAGCCTAGATCTTTTTTCATGTCTCAACCACAATCTACAGATCTGTTTCTTGTGAGATAGAGGGTGTACCACTGCTATGAGGCGCTTTTCAGAACTAATCGTTTTGCTGCATTCTTTTTAAATGTGACTGAGACATTTCATGCCCCGCCCTCCTCCAGGTTGCTGAGCGGTCCAAACAAAGCCTGGACATAATTAAGAAGTTTGATAACGGGACATTCAAGAAAGACATTGAATCCATTTGGACCATGTGTTGTCCAAAACAAAAAAATTGCAAAAATAGAGTCAAATAATTCCATCCAAATCATCCACACCCTCAAGAAGTCAGCTACAACTAGGACAGAGTGCTGGCAGAAACAGAAGGCTCCATGATTCTATCAAACCAATGGCCAGGACACCATTATTAACACACAAAATTCATGTCTGAAATAAGCTCTATTGTCATTTTAGTGTAATTAGCAGCTTACCGTTATGCTGAGTCCCTCGTTTCCGTGGAGAGAAGGAACAACACCTCAGTCAGTCTTTCCGAAAATCCCTCTTGATGATGGTGGAGGTTGCTGAAGCTCTCCTCCTTAAGTGCTTCACGTAAACAACGGGGACTTTCCCCATTGATCTGAGTACGTTTACAAGAGAAATAAAATATGACCAAACACTTTGATGCTGGGGGACGATGTAAGGAACCCTGTGTGTTAATATATGGTAGAACCAAACACTTTGACTTGTTTCCTTGCAACTTCCCCTGTTTCCATCTTACTGACAATCACTCGAGTGTTTAATCGACAATTGCATCTCATTTGCTTGTTGGAAATGAGATGCTGCCTTTTAATCTAGTTAAAAGCCAGAATTTCAAAAATGCTGCAAACATCTGACACCCAGTACAAAACAGGAACAAGACTCAACAAGAAGTTAACACAAAATTACATCAAATAAAGCTACAAAGTAAACTGAGATCCTAACAGAAAGTTAATAATGCTACATTTCAAGTTTACATGTGACAGCATGAAGAGAATACTGTTTTCATATTAATGGATTTCTGGAAGACACAAGATTCCGTTTTTACAGGCAACTTAATTTACAACAGATTCTTATTACCTATTTCTTTCATTGTAATTAATGCCTTTATAAAGATGCTTACATGTAAAGCGATATGAAGAGGATGGAACAGAAATATGTTTATTTTGGTTTTATGGTTCTTTTTTTGATCTGATGAATACTTGCATATTAATATGACACATGTGTCATAACTTTTTGCAGGTGCGACAATGTATTGTTTGACAACAAATGAAGGCGAACATCGAGCTGGAGGCAGACTACCGACCAATCATGGTACAAATTTGTGGTCCATTTACTAACATATCAAGCATCACAAGTAAGTAAGTTTTGATAAATGAGTTTATGTATGTTTAGAATTGTTGCTACTTAGTGATACAAAAGTAGCAGCATTTAAAAAACTTTAACCTCTTGATCTTGACTTTGGCATAATTACTTACTTTCACCGGTTGCCATTGACAACCGTTTCAGTTGATTGGAATTTACCTCATCGGAAATTTGGTGAAAACGCAGAAAGGAAACCTGTACACTTGTGCAATTATCAATTATTGCACAATGTGGGCATAATGATGAGGCCCTTGAATATTGTTGCCTAGCGTACAGCGAAGTGCTAACCTGGCCCTGGTCAGCATTCGTCAACAACTCATTGGCAGAAGTGAGAGCATCGTGCCACACAAATAACTATCCGGCTGAAACAGAGCGCACCAATGAGTAAAACAAAATTCTCAAGATAATTTGTCTCGAGTAATTGTAATAATCGAGGTACCGGACACATTACCTCGGCCCTGTCCTTCAGCTCGGTCAGTCTGCTGCTCTCTCAGCAGGTTTGAAATGCTGATATTGAACGGCTGATTGCAACTCTTTCTCGTTTCTGAGAAGCAAAGGTACCGATGTATATTTCCATTTCATCAGAAATGTGAAGCTGCTGAGTTGAACTCACCTCACTGCGGTTTCAGCAGACTGTTGGTGTAAGCCTAACATTCTGCAGCTGGTGTTCTTTTTTTTTTTTTTTTTTTTTTTTTGTTGTTGACGAATTCAGGTTTTCAGTTTTAGTTCACATGTCCCAAAAACCACTGAGTGGCTTTGCATACAGACCAATAAGTGCACTGCAACCTGAGCTTGGTTTTTGTAGCTAAAAGATGATTTCTGATAACATTTACCACAAGGAAGAGAAGACATCCTTCAGATGGTAGAAGCAGTTAGAAAAACCTGTTTGTGATGTTAAATTGCTGTCAAGCTGATTGAATTGTTTTTTTCTACATAGACTAAGCATGTATGTCTTATTTCTGTCTTGAATCCTTGACACAACGGCAATAAAAAGTCAGCATAGAACAATCTCTAGTCAGCACTATCTCCTCACAAATCATTTTCTTTTCCTGCTTTCTTTTTTCCAGTAGTTAGTGATTCACAGCAAGGGAAGATTTAGGTTTTAAATTTTGCCAACATGTTTTCTTCTGACTGGAAGCAGAAGAAAATACGATGGAAGCAAGCCTGGGGGCAACGGTTCTGAAGAAGAATCTGACGAAGAAACTGCTTAGGCAGCTAGAGATTAGGGTGTTGGCAAAGACATTTTCCAAACTCAGGTTTGGAGCTCACCACAAAACCATGAGTCATCAGAATACCAGAGGAGACGTGTGAACCTCGCAGAAACAACAAGAAGGGTTCAATGCAATGAAGATTTTTATGGTGATTCTTGAGAAGGTTGTAAAGAACATTTAATAGGCTGTTTTTAATAACATACTTAAAAAAAAACTGACATGTCCTTACATTGTTCTTACACTTTTCATATTTTCACATGTTGATACTGTAAAATACTTCTTACTAGCATTGTCATTTTTTGAACAAATCTTAAAAGCAAAACTTTATTTAGCTTTGAAATCTTAAACATGAGGTCTTCCAACAACAATGATGTTACTGCTCTTAGTTCCCCTCTATAATCCATTATTACTTTCATCTAATCTGACGTCATATTTGATTTATACAGGTACGTCTGCATTCCAACCTCCAGCTGGTTTTTTATGTGCATGTATGCAGGACTCTGTATTTTCCCTGCTGCAGGAGGATCATGAGATCATTAGTTCAACTTCACTTTATTACAAATTCATCTCACTGTGCTAGCAACACCATTATGGCGAGTCACGCAGACTGTGAAAAAGCCCTTTAACAACTGAATCAGATATGAAGATGTATAACTCCAGCACAGCCTATAGAGCAAGGGTGGGCACTCCTGGTCCTCGAAGGCCGGTGTCCTGCAACTTTTAGATGTATCTCTACTTCAACACACCTGAGTCAAATAATGAGGTCATTAGCAGGACTCTGGAGAACCTGACTGCACTTGGGAGGTGATTCAGCTGTTAGATTCAGGTGTGTTGGACCAGGGAGACATCTAAGAGTTGCAGGACACTGGCCCTCCAGGACCAGGATTGCCCAACCCTGCTATAGAGGATGGTGAGCCTGTGTTTAGAGTTCTGCTGCCCCCTGGTGCTCATAGTTAGCTGTTACAATCTAGAATATGAAAATTAAAGTGTGTAGTGGTCTTTCATCTCATTCAATTTTTTTTTCTCTCTCTCTCTATTAATTATTTGTGTAAATTTTTGTATTTTATTTTTTTACTTTTTTGAACGATCTTGTTAGACTAGCAGTGCGATGGTTCTGTGTTTTATTGTAAACAACAACAGTCTACTTCAGCGTACAGCACAATGAGATTCACTTCCTGTTCCTTACAGTAATAGAAGCAGCTGAGTTGCACTCTGAGCTGCATGATGTGGCTGGAGGTCCGGACACACATGGAGGATCATTGGACCGCTAAAGGTCACTGCTGGTCAATTCCTCTCCCCACTGTCCTTGGGTTTCTCTTATTGGAGATGTAATCATGGCCTTTTCAATCTCTCTCTGTCTCACACACACACACACACACACACACACACACACACACACACACACACACACACACACACACACACACACACACACGC
>CAEFZX010024628.1:0-28306 GCA_903066825.1 Alfaro cultratus | reverse complement strand
TTTTTTTATTGTTGTTTTTATTGTTGTTTTTACTGTTTTTTACTGTTGATTCTATGTTGCATTATGTTTCTGTTTTTGATGTGATGTAAAGCACTTTGAAATGCCTGCTGCTGAAATGTGCTATACAAATAAAACTTGATTGATTGATTGATTGATTGATTGATTGATTGATTGATTGATTGATTGATTGATTGATTGATTGATTGATTGATCTTACGGTTGGATCTTTAGCTAATCTATTCCATAAACTTGTTATCCTGTTTCATCCATTCAAAAAACAGTTTGGGATCCTTTCCCTGTTGGAAAACTGGTTAGGATGTTTGGGATCATTAACTCAGAGTCACATGTTGGACTGCTCCTTTGCAGTGCAGGCTATAGTGGAACCCAGTGGGAGGGCAATGGGCCCAGTTGGGTCAGAGGTTCTGAACCCATTCAACAAACAATTTACCCATCAGAGCATCAGACCACATCTACGGAAATGAAATTAATACAAGGAGTCGTTTGTCGCCAGGAGACGGCAACCAGAGAAGATTTAATGAGAGCACAAAACGACTTCCTGCCAAGTTCTCCAACCATTTGGACTCCAGTCTGCAGGAGAGAAAGAAACTGGGAGCACTGGGGAGAACGGGTCAACAAAAAGAGACAATGGAGAGGAAGTTCTGTGACACAATGTTTTCATATGAAATATGAAAGAGACGTTTATTAGCTTAAAGCACCAACAGAATCATTTATTGAGCTCAAATATCAAAGGAGCTTCTCTTGTATTTACAGCTCATGTTTGCATGTGTAACTGGTTAGTAGCCAGTTACTGGTTACTAACCAGTAAATGTAACTGGTTAGTAACCAGTTACATTTAAATGTAACTGGTTACAGTAAATGTAACTGGTTAGTAACCAGTTACATTTACTCAGTTACATTTACTTGAGTAACTTGGAAAGAATGATGAGACTTTTTACTGTTAGTTGAATAATATTTTTATAAAGTGTTGTTACTGAGTAACAACATGAGTAAAAGTTTTGAATAGTTTCCACACTGAGAGCAAATTCAATGAAAAAAGAAAAAAGCAGGAAATATAAACAACTGAAGCTTCTGGCAAACATTCACCTTGTTCTTTTTTAATTTTTTCCCATTTTTTCCATTTTCCCTTTTTTTAATTTTCCTTTTTCTTTCCCTTTTTTCTTTCTTCTTTTCTTTTTTTAATTTTCCTTTTTCCCTTTCTTTTTCTCTTATTTCTTTTTCCCTCTGTCCTTTTTTCTCTTCACCGTGATCTAACTTACAGTATTTGAGTTAAAGACTATAAGCATAAGATTTCTTTTTAATGATTTGTAAAAGTGCTGCCTGAATATGTTACCTTGCAATCATGTCATTTATTTGTATTCATTTTATATCAGTTTGGACATAAGTTTAGATTTTTGTCGATTTGATGACATAATTTTTTAATGCTATATCAGACGGTTCAGATTTGTTTCCCAGAATCAAATCTGAACTGATTTCATGTAATTTAGAAATCAAAGTTTAGTGGTGGAAAATCAGCGATTAAATTAAACAGAATCCATTTTGTATCCATCAGATTATTTCTCCTCTTTTAGCTGCAGGGACGTTTTCACAGTAAAAGGAAAATGTTGGGAGTGTTTGTCTGCAACAGCAGCAGCTGGAGAACAACAGTCGCGTCTCTGTGAGCTGCAGCTGATCCCGTCTGTCACCAGAGCGAAGCAGTGGTGCTCAAACTGCAGCGCACGGGCCACTTTCCGCCCTTTGGATTATATTCTGGGGCCCTCAGTCACAGTCCTTCTACAAGTCAAACGTTTTCTTTAATGAACTGATTCTAAACCTCAATTTTCAGGATTCAGTTCCGCTGACAGAAATCAGATACTTACTTTCCAACTGATGACTGTCCTTTTTAAAACCTCAAAGTTAACAATATAACTATTTTAGTTGAAATAAAACACACATGAACAGACATAAAATATTAGGTGATTTCCTAAGGAATTTAGAACTATAAACCCAAAGTGAAACAAATCAGTTCCTCGTTTCTGGAGGTTTAAAGGTTTACACGGCGTCTGGATGTCTGCAGAAACACAAAGCCTTCATACCAAAGCAGAGCCAGTTTCTCCCACGTCACAGACCGACTGCAGACTGAGTCGGTCCGCTCTCTCTCAAAACAAACCCACTCAGATCTGACTGAGTGGGTCAAAACCCACCAAAACCCTGAACTTCTCCTGCCAAATTCAGGCCACTTCGACCACCAGCAGGTCAATCTCAAACGTTTTATCACGTGGGCCAAAATCGTCGCGTGAAAGATACAAGAAAAAAGTAAAGCAAAAAAATAAAATCAACAGAAAGTCATCTAGTGATTAAATTATTTTAGGCTTGATAGAACAAAACTATTCTCAGATAAACAGGATTTGGGTCACTTTGTTTCAAAATGTTTTCTATTTTTAGGCAAGTTTATTATGCAAAATTCAGATTCTGCAGGTTTTTGTTTCTTTCATTTTGATTTCAGCTGCTTCTAAAAACATTAAAACATAAAAAAACATTAAAAAAGAAAAACACCCAGCCAGCTTTGGAGAAAAAGTTAATGTTTTTAGGTGTCTGGAAAACCGTAGCTAAACTCTGCCCTGCTACCTAGCAACCAAACCAGAGCTCCAGCACATTTGGTCAGCTGGCAATACCATTGTATTGGCTGCACAATGGCTAGTGGAAAAGACAAGTGTTTTGACTTACGATCAAGAAATTACTTCTTCATTCTTGTTGGTTGTGCAGGAGGTTCCACTTCAGCTTTTCAAAGATGTGGCTATAAAATTTGGCATCTGTTTGCAGCCATTTTCAATTGTGAGTGTAAACGTTGAGTTAGGAGGACGTGGCCAGCAGCAGCTTGACTTTACTTATTTGAAAAGTTTCTTTGTAAAAACATGAATACTTTATGTCATACTAAAAACTGAGGGCTCAGTTCGAGTAAAGTGAACTCTGGTACTGTTCTAATGCATATGACCGGAGCCTGCTCAAAAAGCAGGAAGTGAACTATAGTGCAGGGCATTCTGGGTAAATACAACCAAAACAAATGCAAAAGTCTTGAGCTAGAGGGAAAAATTATGTGTGGTCTTTTACCAAAGGCTTAAAAGAAATGCTACAACCGCTTCTCTTTTTTGTTTACATTTTGTGAAGGAAGTTGTGCTGAGTGTCTTCTTCCTGTCGTTTCCTTCAGTTGCCCTTGGTGCAGCGCCACCACAGGCGAGGAGGTGAACAGTTTCTTCAATTAGTTTGTTTAATTTGACACAGTGCAGTGTGAAAAAAATGAAACATACCAGCTGAAAATGTAACAAAAATAAAAGTTTTGGACCCTTCTCGAACCGAGTCTACTGAAGGTGTAAAAAACAAAAAAAACAAAAACCCAGTTGGAGCAGAACCTGGATCAGACGGGCAGCACCAGAGGCAGAGTGGTTGTTTCAGAGGAGGAGGAGGTTTCTGAACACTGCGGGTCTTTGTGGTCCGGTGGACAAAGAGCTGCTGTCCGGCGTCCTCTGCGGGTCACAGCCGAACAGACCGACACCGAGCCGGACCCTCCGCTAACAACTGCTTCACTTCAGCTGCGACATGAAGCGCTGCCTCGGACTGGTTCTGCTGCTCTGGTCCGGGATGCTGCATGTGGGTGAGTGGAACTGGACCCGGCAGAACCTGATCCTTAGAGAGAGAGAGAAACAAACTGCAGAGAAGAAACGCTCCAAGAAAAATATTCCTATTAGTGTGATTTTGTCTGTAAGAGAGAAGCTGTGAAGAGATTTCTGTTGTCACAGATTCACTCATTTCTGATTTGGAGGTTGAACACACTGCAAAAACACAAAATCTTACCAAGTATTTTATCTAGTTGTTACTGGAGGTATCTCTTGAATTAAGACAAAACTAACAGCAAGATATAGGAACTTGTTTTAAGTCAACAATCCCTTAATATTGATTTTAAAAAGTCAGTATTTTGACTTTTTCACTCCTGTAGAAACTTTTAGGTAAAGGGAAAAGGTGTGTGAGCGAAGCGGCCTTCACACCTGGCTCAGGTAAACCAGTTCTGTCAGGAGGAATGAGATGAAATCCCAGCAAACCCAAAAGAGTTTGACTTAATTCATAAAGGTGAGAGGTAATATTATCCACTACTGGGAAAAGTGTCATAATCTATAAATGTTTGGACTTAAAGTTTCATCTGTTTATTCAGTTTTTTATCATTTCTATGTTTATTTTGGTTTTAGATTTGTTTTCATTGTGTGTTTCACTAGGTATTAGTGTGTTGTTTATGTTTCTGTTTTGGATTATTTACTTGCTGTTCATTCACTTTCATTTTGCCTTAATTTACTTATTGGTTGTTACTTAATGCGTATTGAGCTTTAGCTTCAGCTGCTGTTTCTGTTAATGTCAGGTTTTCCCATCGCCTCATTTCTTCTGCCCTCAGTTTCCCAGCTGCCTCTACTCACCTCTGATTAGCTGAGTCATTCGAAGACAGTTTTATTCAGAAATGTGAAAAAAAAAACCCACACCTGGCTCAGGTGTGATGTGCCAGAATAATGAGAGAATCTCTCATTATTATTCTGACTTTAGACAAATAGAAACAAATTTGGTAATACCAGCTGAAACAGGAACCATTCAGTCTAATTTAACATCAGAGAAATGAAAAGCTCACAATTTATTTTTATTATTGATTATTGTGTCAATAATCAATCTGAAACACAGTTCCCCTGAAATAAAACTTTTTGAGTTTTATAGGCGTTACGACCCGTAGCTGAAAGTTTATTCAAGTTATGTAAAAATCTTAATCAATTTGTTAATCTGAATAATCGTTTCAGCTCTACTAGTCAGTCTGATCAGTCAGGTTTTCTTCTAAAAATCACATCAGATCTGTGAACAATGGGATCCATCACCAGCAGAGATCTTCCTCCTGACTCTCTGCTCCTCTTCTTCAGGTTCTGGGCTTCGCTGCTACAGGTGTGCCGATTACACGGGGCGCTGCGAGAACGTGCAGGAGTGCACATTTGAAGACTCGTGCATCTCTCTGAGCGATCAAGGTCGGTTTAACTAGACTGTACTTACATGAACTGTCATACCAAAGAGCTTTCTGTAGGACCTCAGATGACATGTTAGGGTTTCGCAGACTTCTCTCAGCATTTTGCTTAAATGACCAGACCTGGGTTCTTCTGGAACTGTTTGCAATATTTAAAGATTTAAAATACTTTATCAGATGAATAAGCTTCTTCAATTCATTTTCTTCAAATAGCTTTTTAGATAGTATTTCTTCACCCTCTCTTCACACCAAATTAAATATTTGAAATTTAGACCTACAACGTCATATTAAGGCCATTGCAAATAGAATAAAAAAAAGCGTAAATTTCAGCCAAAAAACTCGACATTTTCTAGAAAAAATTGGAAGCTTTTGAGCTCCAAAAGTCGGAAATTTGCTAGAAAAAAAATCAGAAATTTTTATCTTAATTCCAGAAATTTTCCAGAAAAAAATTTTGTTTGAAAAGTTGAAAATTTGATAAATTTATTCTAGAAATAAATCGGAAATTTATGAGTTTAAAAAGTTTCCAGATTTGACTTTTGAAACTCAGAAAATTTGCAGAAGTAAAACATTTGTGACTTTCAAAACTCAGTTTTCCAAGTTTTTCCTAGAAAATTTCTGAAATTGACATTAAAACTTCTGATTATTTTCTAGCAAATTTTAAAGTTCTTTGGCAAAAGTTTACTCCTCCATCTACAGTGACCCTGGTACGCCGTCATACAAACCTCCATCACAATGTTCCCATCAGGATTTTATGACTTTTATTTCCTTTTTTGTCTTGTTATGTTGAAGTTTAATATTCGGACCAGGTTCTCAGGTTCTCAGGTGTTCTGTGTTGCAGGTGGGAAGACGATCCGGCAGTGTATCCGGTACACAGAGTGTGATGTGACACGCCTCCCCCAGATGTTCCCGTCCATCTCCAGTTTCACGTACAGGTGCTGCAACAGTAACCTGTGTAACTCGGGCTCCACGGCCCCCACAGCCGGCCCGGTCCTGGTTCTGCTCTGGTCCCTGTTGAGCCTTTGGTGGTTCTGGTTCTGAATCGCTGCAGCTGTTCTGGATATAAATGTTAACTTCAACTAATCTTTGGCTCGCTGGTTGTTTTCAGGCTCCTGCGGCTCCTCAGGTCTCTTCTGTAAATCTGATTTCACTAATTTCAAATGTGATTTTCTGTTGGTTTAGCAGGAAATAAATTCTGGCTTTTAAATTCTGGCTTTCTATTTTTTGTTTGGATCTTGGGAACATGATGTTGTTGCAAGTCAAATTAGGTCAATCAGGGATTTTTCTATAGTGCTGAATTGAGGCCATAAAGTTTATTCCCCAAAAAATTAACATGAAAAAAAATTTGAAATGTAAAAAAAAAATTGCATCTGAAAATAAAAAAATCTGAAACAGAGAAAAAATATGAAAAGTGGCTTGGAACTTTTTTTTTTACTTAAAAAATTTTTTGATGTGAAAAATAAAAATATCCAAAACTGTGGGAGAAATATAAAAAATAGTTTTGAAATTTATTAGTTTAAAATATTTTTCCAGCATTAAAATAGTTTTTCATTTTCAAAAATTCATTTTTTCACAGAAAAAGCAAACATTTGAGCAAACTCTTTGGCCCCAATTTAGCTCCATAGATCTCCTGATCAAAACCTTAATTTGACCTAGTTATAAAAGCAGGCTGCTGAGTTACATTTAAAGGACTTTCTCCACAATTCTATTAATTCTGGTGATAAAAAACTCTTCAATACCAACAAACGGTTTTTAAACTTCCATAATATTTTAGTGATTATGGTTCTTCCATATATCTGCGTTGACCTTTACTCCTTCATCTACTAAGGTCTAGACTGGATTCAAACTAATAAAAATACAATAGATATCTAGTGTAGCGATATTAACTGCTTATAACCTTTCAACAGAACTTTCGTTCAACAATCCTGAACTACAAGGAGAGGCAGTAGCGCCCCCTGTTGGACGAACATCTGAGCTGTGGATCGAGTTTGCAGTTGGTCCTTTGGTTTCATTATTTTCACTATCAAAATGTTGCACTGCTCTCACTAAAAAAAAAAAAACCCTGCTCGATTACAAATATCCTCTAATCTCCCTTAAAACTTTAGTTCTGTATGGAAGTCCATTCCTGCCATGAAAGAAAAAAATAAAACCCAACAGGAAGTCATATTTTCAACTTTCAAAGACTTAATTATGAGATATAAAGCTATAATTTCAACTGGATTGATCTCAAGACGACAGCTATTTTAAAGTGGATAAATGATACAAAGAAGGTGCAGACAAAAAAATACAAAACTGATTTATTTAAACATTATAAATAACAAGAACAGTAAAGATTATTTTTAATCTACTGAGAGGTAAAATATCCAGAGCTGTCCTCTGAATGTCCTTTATGTATTCAGTAAATAATCTGGATATGTGAAAGTCATCAATAATTTACAGAAACAAGAGAAAAGCACCACAAAAACATGACAAATCAACAATAAAACAGTTAAAGGTGATCTATTATGCTTCCTTGAACAGGTTAGGATATGTTTATGGACTATACAAAACATATTCATTTAATTGTTTGAACAAAATGATTCTTAATGAATTAGATTTAAGTCTGGTCAGTTCTGCCTATTTTGAACTGTTTTTCAGCCTCCTGTTACTTAAAATCCAAACAGGCTGCTACTGGGCACACACACCCAACTCAATGTTTACACACGCACATGAAAATGGCTGCGAACAGATGTGCATTTATACAACCATACATCTTGGAAAAGCAGAAGTGGAGCCTTCTGCGCAACCAACAAGAATAGTGCAAGTGGTTTCTGGATGGTAAGTTAAGAAACAAACACTTGTCTTTTCCACCAGCCATTATACAGCGGATACAGGGGTAAAACCATCTGACCAAACGGACTGGAGCGCTGCTTGGGTTGCTAGGTAACAGGTGGAACTCTGCTAGGGTTGCTAGGTAACATGTGGAACTCTGCTGGGGTTGCTGGGTAACAGGTGGAACTCTGCTGGGGTTGCTAGGTAACATGTGGAACTCTGCTGGGGTTGTTAGGTAACAGGTGGGACTCTGCTGGGGTTGTTAGGTAACAGGTGGAACTCTGCTGGGGTTGCTAGGCAACCCGCAGTGCCTGTCGAATGAGACTGAACTGTAAGGTTTTTGAAACTATTTATTTTCCAAGCAAAATACCCACTAACTTTGATTGGAAAATGTTTTTTTAAACATCCAGATGTTTAGCAAAAACATCTGGATGTTTAAAAAAAAATGAAAAAATGTTGGGCTGTTTTCAGAAGCAGGAGAAATCAAATTGAAAAATAAAAATGTGAATTTTGTATGATAATTCGGAGAGAAATCAGAAGCAGGATAGAGTCTGTTCTGACTGCCAGTGAGAATTCACTGATGAAGTCTGGTTCCATCTCTTTGGACCTTCTCAGTCAGACGGGCGCGCTCCGTCTTATTTTTTATGTCTCTTTGGTCCTTGTGGGTCTCAGAGGATGTCTGAACTTTGAACAGCTGGAATGAATCTAAATTTAAAGACACATTTGAGTATGAACACACTGAATCAGGAATCAGTTCTGTTCGTTCAGTCGCTCACGTCTCCGGGTCCCTCCTCCTCAACCTGCCGTCCAATCACCTCCAGCTGCACTTTCTTCTTCTGCCCCTTCTGCTCCGCGTCTTTCTCCTGCTTCTCTGACTGGGCGTACCACGGCTGAGGGGCGGAGCCGTCGCAGGCGCGCCCTCCTCTGCGGAAACCCCCCCTTCCGGCTCTGACCAGCCCCCATCCCTGCAGGTGAGTCTCAGACGTCCCCTCCTGGACGCCCCGGGTCTGGTCCAGCTCCTTGGCGCTGAGCGACGACATCCGGACCGGGACCGTGTTTCCAAACTTGGAGTAGTCCACGCAGTAGCGGCCATCTTCCTCGGTGATGATGGAGACGAACCGCCGCCCCCACAGGATCTCCTCGGGGGTGTAGGAGGTGCGAGCCTGCATGCTGATGCCCGTCGTCTCCACCACACCTGGAAGAAGAAAATATCAGAATCGGGCTGTGGGAACAGAGATATAAATCCCCCAATGCTGCATCAGAACCACGTGGGCCAGGAGTCTGCAACCTTTATAATACAAAGATCCAATTTGCTCTCAGTGGAGCTACAAATATTACATGCAACGGTATATCAGTTAATTTCTGTCAAAAAAAACTCAGACTTGGTGATTTCTGAATTTGAAAAGTTGAAAATGTGTTAGAAAAACTCAGAAATTTTTAGATTAATCTCAGAAATATTCTAGAAAAAACATGGAAATTTCTGAGTTAGAAATTTCCGTAAATTTCCAAAAGTCAACATTTTTTAACTTTTCAAACTCAGAAACCTCCATGTTTTTTCTAGAAATTTTCTGAGATCTCAAGATTTCTGGAATTTTTCTAAAAATGTTTCAACTTTTCAAACTTGAAGTCAAAAATTAGCTAAAAAAGGTTGACTTTTAGAAATTTTATGAGTGTGAAAAGTTGAAAATTTGCTAGAAAAACTTAAACATTTTTAGATTCATCTTAAAAATGATCTAGAAAAAAACATGGAATTTTTAGTTTGAAAAGTGGAAAATGGGAAACTTTTCAAACTGAGAAATTTTCTAAAAGTCAAGTTATTTTCAGAAATTTTACTCTTACATAATACTGCCCCTTTAAGAGCCATTGTGAAAGGTCCAAAGAGCAACTCGGGAACCTCTGGGTCCACCTGTATCAGGTGGACCCAGGTGAGGGCGGGGCCTGACCTTCCAGGATGACAATGATCTCCAGGTCTTCTGCGGCCAGTGACTGGGCGGACAGGTCATACAGCGGACTTCCTCTCTCGATGGTGTGGCTGATGATCAGAGGAGAAACCAGGAAGATGCCGTTGCTCCTCAGAGGGTTCTCCACCTGGATGTCCAGCTGGCACACCGGGATCACCTCCCCTTCAGTCGTCACGGTGCGTCGGATCACCTGCGGGGAAACAGCGGCGCTCCGATGAGCATCATATCCTGTTTTGGTGATTCCAGAGGAACTGAAGCTTCACCTGCAGCTGCACGGTGGCGGAGATGATCATACTCTTCCTCAGGTCTCCGACTCGGAACATGAAGGTGGGTCGGCCGTTTCGAGTGGCGATGACGGCGTTCCTGGAGAAGATGAGCGTCTCCGCCCTCCGGTTGGCCTGCGCCGTCTTCATGAAGACGCAGCCGAGCATCACGGCGTTGATGATCAGCCCCAGAATGTTCTGGATGATCAGCACGATGATGGCGACGGGACACTCCTCTGTCACCATTCTGCCGCCGAATCCGATGGTCACCTGGAGTCGGAAGGAGAGCGTTACCAAAGAAGGATTGGATTAGAGTCGAATTAGATTAAAATTAGTTATTTTAATTATTAACGTCTTCTACACCATATTTTAGTGTTGCAGCTCGGCCGCCGTCCAGCAGAGGGCGCCGCTGGTCATTCTTAAGCGGAGCAGTTGGAATAGAAACAAAGATGGCGGAGCCATAACAGGAAGGTGTTGTTTTGAAATATAAACACTCGACAAGCTCATTTGTTACCACTTTATTATTCTAAAGTTCTGCTGAACCACATGACGGAGCAGCAACAACTTCTCAATCAAAAATTACTGATGTGCTGTAAAGGTGGGAATGTGATGGCAGAAAAGCAGAAGCATAACACGGAAAAGTTGCAACATTATGGAAAAATACATGATCCCAAGAAGCAAGGCTGAGTTTGACGGCTGTCATAAGTTAAACTTTATGGAGCAAAGTTAGTTTAGCTAAATACAAATAACTAAAGTTAAAATTCTAGGATGTTTTCTTTAAATTCAGCATATTATGAAAAATTAGCCCTTCATGTTATAGAAAGACGGTCGACCCTGTTGATACAAGAGAGAACTCAAGTTTTTAAGAAAGCAGATGTTTATCAATTAATCTTAGTCGATCATTAAGGTCAATCAACTTTAGATTACCTCATTAATCAATAACTTGCAGCAGCAGAGATGCTCACCTGGACTTCGATGGAGAAGAGGAAGGCTGAAGTGAAGGAGTGGATGGCGGTGACGCAGGGCACCTGACCCGGGTCGTTGTCTGGGTCACGGGGCTCCAGGTCTCCGTGAGCGAAGGCCAGGAGCCACCAGATCATCGCGAAGAGCATCCAGGAGCAGAGGAAGGCCGAGGTGAAGATGAGGAGGGAGTGCTGCCACTTCAGGTCCACCATGGTGGTGAAGACGTCCTGCAGGAAGCGACCCTGCGAGAGAAAACAACGAGAAAACATCTAAACATGGCTGACCTCTGACCCCGCTGAAGGCTCGTCTTTCTTCTTTGTCATCATCTGCTGTTGGAGGAGGGTGGAGAGTCATCATTTAGCAGAAACGCAAAGAAACGAATGAAAATCAGGCAAAAATGTGCAGATGAATGAGGTTCTGGTTAACATCAGGCTAACAGAACCTTGTTGATGGACTGAAGCTCAAACCTCCATTAGTAAAGTTACAGTCAAAAATGAATGGCTGCAATTTCACTTATGTAGCCTGTCGAGAAAAAACTGGGGATTAATTTTTCAGAGTCACATTTTCACCATGTTATTTATAAATGTTAGTTTCAAACAAAATATTTAGTTTGTAAGCTATATTTTAGTTTGAAGCTAAATATGAAGTTAAGCTAAATATTTAATTTACCAACTAAATATTTTGCTCCAAATTAAATATTTAGTTTGCAAACTAAATATTTTGCTCCAAACTAAATCTTTAGCTTGAAATGAAATTTTTAGTTAGCAGCTTCAATCTAGATATGTAGAGACTGGAACTAAATGTTTAGCTTTCTAATGAAGTAGTTAGTTCAGAGCTAAATATTTAGCTTGAGCTAAGCTTTTAGTTTGCAAGTTAAATATTTGATGTGGGTGAAATGGGCGACCATCCAGGGTGGCATCTTGTGGGGGGGCCATAAAGCCAGTTCACCCAGAGCGCCAAACAGGCTAGGACCGCCTCTGCATCGAGTCCAATCTAGTTGCATCTTTATAACAGAACTATTATTATCATGATTTCAGAAATACGTGAACCTTTTCACCAGAACCGACCCGCATCCTGGGTCCACATCTCAAACTAAACACAGAAACGGACTCGGTCCGTCTACCTGCTCCCTGATGTTCTTGTGAGCCACGTTGCAGGATCCAGTTTTGGTGATGAAGCGAGCTCGCAGGGACCTGGTGCGGCTGCGGTTCGGCTGGTTCTGGTCCTCGGCCAGCCGGGTCAGCAGGAACCCGTCCGGCAGGAGGCCCTTCCTGGCCAACATGGTGCTACAGCAACAGAACAACATGCAATATTTACTTCATCTGATGGGACAAAAGATCTTCAAAAGCAAGTTTTTAAAGCTGCTTTTGAACATTTAAAAAAAACCATTTTTCTTTTTTCTGTTTTTTAAAAATGTTCAGGTTTGGTTTAATAAGCTGTGTTGCTAAAACAAAACAGCTTAATTAAAGCAGAAGTAACTCATCATGAGCTGCTCGGTTCTGGATCTCTTTTCCTTTATGACATTAATTAATGTGAACCCGACCTGCAGCGTGTCACTTCCTGACAGATCGCAGCAGGTTTCATGAGTAACAACATCCAGAACCGAACCCTCGGACTTCATTAATTACAGAAAAGCTGCAACTAAAGATTATTTCAGTAATGATTATTCTGACTACTATTGATTAATCAGTTAAAAAAAATTGGCCCCTTCTGCAGATGTGTCAACCACTTCAGCCTCTTTTTACACAATATTAGAAATGTATTAAAATATTCAAATAAGCAAATAATTCAATTACCTTTTAAATAAGAAAAATAATAATGTCTTTAGCTTCAGATGCATTTAGGATCTACTGGTCCTAAATGCATCTATTGGTCTATTGATTTGTTGATTTATTTTTTATTAATTATTGGATAGCAAAAGTCGCTTAATAGAATTTTTTGTTTTTTAACAGAACTTGGTGAAACTAAAAATGACACTTGAGTTCCAGGTAGAACAGATTTAGAGGTAAAGAAAGTTTTTAATCTGAAATGCAAAATATAAATATTTTTTGTAGAGTTTTGACTTAATTTACTGCTCTGAGGGTTTTCTTGTTTAATCTAACGGCCATTTTTATTTCAATATCTATTATTTTAATATCTAAAGGAACAATTTGATCTCCCTGGCCTGATGCAGGAATAGTAAATAAGGTCACAGAGATCCGCTTTCTGCTGTTAGCGCTGCTTCAGAATATTTCTGCGCTGTTGCGTTTCTGTTTTTAGGATCTGATCTCATCCTGTTTTCCCAGGTTTACCTGATAGATCTTGGAAAATCCTGGAAAAATCGGCGACAACGAGGAAACGACGCTCAGATTAACGCGACTCCTTCACCGGGACACGTCGTTTCACCTTCATCCCCATCCTCATCATCATCGGGTAGATAAACATCAGCACCTGCAGACGCGCGCACAGGAGTCCGAGCGCGCGCGCGCACACGGCTGCGATGTCACGTGGTGTCACCTGTTGAGGCGGGAAACGGATCAAAGGTTTCAGGACGTGATCCGCGACACGGACTCCATCATTCCCATCTGGATGTTCTGAGACAGGGAGAACCGAGTCAGGGTGGAACAGGTGGGAACACAGCTTCCGGTTTTACCCTTCAAAATAAGACAAGACGCAGTTTTTTTTAAAGGTCAAAGACGGATATATGCTATTTTTATTCGTAAATGTAAAAATATCAATTGTGTTATCAACATAATAATAATAGTAATGACTTAAATGATTAATTTATCTATAATATGTATTATAATTATTATTATACCTGTTATGATAAGTCACGTTATTTTCTACTTTGTCTTTCACATTCTGACTTCTTTTAAAAAACTATTTTCAATCTTTTACGTGTTCAGTTCTTCAAGACAAGAAAAAAACAAAACATTTTTATGATTTTTTTTCTCACGTCACACACAAGATATCACCAAAAGCTACTTTTAAACACTTTGTATTTTATTCATCATCCATCCACTTACATGTTTATACCGCTTTTAAAACTCCCAGTCTGAATTAAACGGTAAAATTATATTTCCTGCTATTTAATTGTGTGAATATTTTAAACTTGACTTTATTCTGCAGGATCCTAACAGGTTCACTGTGCAGAGTCTTCCTGCTGCCTGCAGGGGGCAGCAGAGCACCGTTTAGATCCCATAGAAAAATTAAAAGTCGTTATTGTCATAATGTTACTGTTTCAGATTATCAGCTTCACCACCGACGTTTGAACAAATTAACAACTTAATTGGTATATTTACATGCTCAAGATCAGCCATCATATTATGACCATAAATATTTAGCAGATTTATTATTTGTCTTGTGATGGAGAAACAAAAAATATCATCCCAGTTTAAGGACCACAAAGTCAGTAAAGTCAAAAGGTGTGTGTGACCAAGGTGGTCTTCACTTGTTTTGTCTATCAAAATTCAATAAAAGAAAAGATAAATAAAAATCTATAAAATATTCTATGTCTATATTGACCAAAGAGATTTAACTTTAGCAATGCTTACTGACCTAAAAAAAAAGAAATTTGTAGTCGGATATATATATACATATACTGTATAAATATAAAATTGGTTCACGTTTCTTCTGGACAAAAATTACAGCCATTTCTGTCTATCTGCAAACAGACACAAATATAAACACATCCGAGTATTTGTTTACAATAAATTAAGACTACTTCAAGATTTCCCCCCCTATATACACCTTTACTGACTGAGAAGAAAACAAACTGCCCCTCATTCCCTATTTATTAAAGTTAGAACCCTGATCTCAGTTTTTTTCTGTCATAATTTGTTTTTATTTACAGTAAAAGGCACTCAGAGTATATAATATAATACTGTGTAATATAATATAATATAATAAATATAATATAATATAGTATAATATAATAAATATAATATAATAAAATATAACATAATATAATATGTGTCTGTAACCCCGCCCGCTCCAGATTTCGGTCACATGACTTCAGGGAGGTTCGGGCGGAGGTATCGAGCGCTCCTTTCCTCATAACCAGGAGCAGCAGCAGCTAGCCCTGGTACCCCCATCGGGTTTATTTACGGTTCTGCCCGATGGTTCTGCGGCGGTGTCATTAAGTTCTGACACATGCCGGACATCGGAACCTGTCCCAGTTGTCTGTAACCGGACTCCCAGCTCGGCAGGAAGCTCGGATCTGTTTGGTTTGTTGTGTTGTGTTAGCCGGAAAAAAAAAGCTAACGGACGGTTCAACCATTCGGAGCTCTGCCGAACCGAACTGGACCCAACTTGCTGAATGGACCGAAGCTGGAGGAACCGAACTACACGATGAGCTAACTTGTAGGAAGCGGGTCCGAACAGCAGAACGAGTCCCCGCTCTCCCATGATCACCATGGAGCCGACCCTCCAACCGAACCTGCAGCCGAACCTCCAGGAGAACTCCTACAAGAGTGAGTATTTGCAGCCCCTATAGGTCCTGTCCTGCTGATGCACCCGTGACCTTTGACCTCTGACCTACAGTGACGGAGGAGGACGTGAAGAGGCTGATCCAGTTCCGGGCCTCCAACGAGGTTCTGTTCACTGGGAAGAGGAATTCTGCTAAGATCGCCTGGAGGTGAGGAGGTCTCATCATGGTCTGGGCCGAGCCAGGGTTGGTTCTGTGGTCCAGGTCAGAGTTAGAATAAAGGCACCAGGCACACAGCTGCAGTTTCTGTTAAAGTTTCATCTGTTTTTTTATTGAGAAAATTTTCTTTTGCCTGATTTTGTTATTTTTTGTTACTGAAATTAATTGTCATTTTTGTCCTTAAAATACCAAAACTTCCACTTAACTTTATACTTTGGTTCATCTGATGATGTAATTTTTGTTTTGATCATTTACTCAGTACTTGAGTCGACTTTTTACCAAATACTGTTTTACTTTTACTTGAGTAAAAATATGTTGAAGTCGTGCTTCTCTTACTGGACTCTAATTTTTGGAAACTGCCTACTTCTGGGAAAAAACATCAGATTAAAACCAGAGACTCCTGCTGTAGAACAAGTGAATCCAGAGTTCTGGCCTCGTTTTAAATCATCCCGTTCGACGTCTGCTGCCCTTTCATCATTCCCCACACATGGAGTCTATAAACTCTACATTCTTGGGTTATCTGAGTCTCAGGTGTTTTCCTCTGTCGCTCCTCAGCACCATCCTGAAGGGTTTGGGTCTGGAGGGGAAGCTGACGGCCGACCAGATCGCCAAGAAATGGGACAACCTGCGGACCAAATACAAGGTGAGTTCAGGTTGCAGAGGGATGATCGGCAATTTATAAACTGTTTTTCACATCAGCACAAACTGCTGTTCAAGATTAGACATAAAATAATTAAAGAGATTGTGAGAGTTAAGCAATTTAAAGAAAAATGTATGAGTAAGATAATTGGGTCCGTAACAATCTTGATAAATCGGTTATTCAAATAATCGTCAACTTATTTAGTAATTTATTAATCTAGATATAAAAGGCCATTCGCTGAAAGAACAGCATATTCAGAGTAGTAATTTAACCAAAACTGTGCAAAAAAAATTTACGGTTTGCATTTAAGATAAAAAAAAAATCTTTATTTGTAAAAATGTTCTACTCAGAACTTCTAAAGTGGCGTAGTTAAAGTTCACCCGGTTCAAATTCTGTAAAAACAAAACAAATCTCATGTTAATGTTAGAAGACTTTTAGCTGCAGATGCCACAAATCATCAGTCGTTCATTAAAAGGAATCCTAAAATGTTAATTTTCTTATTTTAAAAATTATTTAAAATATTTGTAATTTTTAATATATTTCTAATATTGTATAAAATAAGCTTAAGTGGTTAAAAGAAAAAAATTTTGTTTAATGATTAAATTGTTTAGAATAATCGTTTCATAAAGTAATCTGTAGTTGCAATCCTACTTTATACCAGGAATGCACCGATGTGGAAATCTGGACGGATATCAACATATTTTGACCAATAACTGATATTTGTTAATATATGTTTATACACCAATTAATCATCAGAATAATCAATTAGTAAGATCATTTTTAGTTACAGCTCTAAAGATAATAGATATTGACACTAATAATGGCAAATTAGATAAATAGATGCATCTGGATTTATTTTAAAACAAAAAGCAGCTGTGAAGGAAAGTTGTCCTGAAGACTTTTATCTTTTTGGTTTTTTGGTTCAGAAAAAAATTAAATTCAGATTTTTAGCACAAACAGAACAGAACCTAGTTTTAGACAGATAACCTGGACCCAACCAGTCACTGCTTTAAATGAAAGGACTGATCTTTTAAAGTGAATTCTCAGTCTAACAGGAGGACATTGTGATTAATATAAAACGGGTTTGTTTCTGGGTCAAACCTGAACATTACGGTTCGATTTCTTCAGCTGTAACTTGTATAACTTTGGTTGATTTTAGCTAGAAAAAAAGCTGTTTTTTCTCAACATTTTGTTATTTTTGTGTCACATGTTGAACTCAACATGTTTAATGTTCAGGGTTCGTACACGGTCAGGAGAAATGTAGGAAAAGACACTCAGTAGCAGACTGCCATTGTCTAAAGGGGGCAGGGAACGCTGTGTCACTGCTTCCTTCCTTCCTGTCTCGTATCCTGTGACCCGTCTTTCCTTTCTTTCTTCCTTCCTCTCTCATGTCCTTTTGTCCCTCATCTTACATTCTTGTTGCCTTTTTCCGTCCATGTGACCTTCCTTTTTTTGTCTCTGATTTCTTGCATCCTACTTCCATTCCTGCAGTACTTCCCTCTTTCCTGATTTTCGTCTTTCTTTTCTTGTGGCCTTTCCATGTCTGTTCTTTCCCTGTCATCTCTTCCATCCATGAAGATCTGACTCTGAATCAGAAAGGAAACCACATTTCTGCACCTATGGTGTGTTAAAAACAAATTTGAGCTTAAGCTCACTTTAACTGGTTGATAAATGTGTTAGATTATAAATATAAACCGTTTTATCAAAAAAAAAAAGTTACGTATTTGAAGCATAATATGAAACGACTATAGCCCAGTGTTAGTTTTATCTACAGTAATAGTTTGTTTACATGTTGTCTCACCTTTAAAGTATGTGGTTAAAAAAAATAAATTTCTTTGAAACCATTGGTTGTTTGGTAAACTCTGCCTCTTATTGGCTGATCATCTTTAGTGACGACTCCTTCCCTGGAAGGCTCAGGACTACGGCAAGCTGTTAGTATCAAAAATATTACGAATAGTAACTCACTTATTGTTCTAATCCTTGAATAACAGTTTTTTTGAGGCACACTTCAAGGACAGACACAACCAGAAGATCCCTAAAACATAAGTTAAGGAATAGTACATGATAAAAAAAATAATACAGTAGTGTGTCTTTCTGTAGGTGGTGTGTAGTCATTCTGTTACAGACTACTGATGTTTTACTGTCCAAAAATAACTGGTTGAATGTAATAAACTTAATTGTTAACCTGGGTGTGTTTAAGAGGGGAGAAGAAAGGAAGATGCATGTGCTTTCTGTCATTCCCCCAAATTTAGGGATCTAGAGTTTTGATGATAAAATCTGAATAAAATGCCACCACATGTTTTGTACATCACCAGGTGTTAAGATTCACAACAAGGTAGCTTAAAAAAACAGCACATCTCATTATTTACTTATTAGAACATCATGTTACTATATGTGTTATTTTTGATACTAATGGCTTGCCATACAGTGTATGGAGAAAAACTGGAAGTGGAACAAGTAAGAAATTTGTCTGACCTTGATAAACTCTACTTTCCTTCTTTCCTCTCTGTCTCCTTTTTTTCCTTATGTCCTTCCTTATTTCATTTTTGTGTAAATTATCTAGCTATGTTTAAAATTTTTCTAATATTTCTGCTTCTGTTTTACTGGATCAAGTGATCAATTTAGATAACTTTTCAAAACACACATACAGCCAGATATCATCAGTGTAAAAATGGTGAAGTTGTGAATAAAATACTGAATAATATCTGCTAGATGGCAGAATACAGGATGAAAATAGGAAAGTACCCAGTATTGAGCCATGGGGAACCCCAAAAATTTAAATAGTGTTAACAAATGGAGCACTTTTTAGCATTTACAGTGTAATTACTAACAGCAGCTGCTGCATTAATAAGGATTTTGATGGGTTCTTTTATCTTTTTGGGTCTTTTTAATCAACTCCTCTAAATATTCCTGCATTAAACTCTGCTGTAACAGCTGGATCTCTCACAGAACCAGCCCTGCTGTGAGGACGCAGTCAGACTATATACCGGCTTTAGCTCCTCATTTATTTATCCCTCCTTCAGATGTTTGAGTTCTGTTCGTGTAGCTCAGCGGGACGGGATGTGAGCAGGGAATCTGCACCACACAACACCGAGCTGCAGGGGTTTTTATTAACACAGCAGTGGAGTAGTTCTGGGTTTGCTTCTTCTGCTGCTGCAGCCTTTTTAAACTCTGATGTTAGGATTCAGCTAAACTTCTGCAGGAGTTCATAAAGAAAAATAGAATTTAGAGTAATTTCAGTAAAAAATGAGAACACAATTTTTTTAACCGATTCAAAACTTTGGTAAAAATCTACATCTTTCCAGATACCTGGATTATTTAGGGTGCATTCACACCAGTCATGTTTAGTCTGCTTTAAACCAACTCTACTTCATTTGTCTAGAAAGTCAGGTTTGTTTTGGGACGCAGTTGAAACAAAAAAGCAAACTCTCAGTCTTGGTTTGGATGAAGTGAATTCTGGTGCGGTACGAATGCATATGTGGATGTCAAACTGACTGGAAACCGCTACAAAAGCAGGAAGTTGACTCAAACACAAGGCATTCTGGGTAAATATGACCAAAACAAAATCGAGAGCGCTGTTAAAATCTGATGCTACTCTCGGTCTGGACAATAAATCAATAACAATTGGACATATATCAATAGATTATATGTCCAATAGAATATTCAATAATTTCCCCGAACGCAGAATCGCACAGCATTCTGGGAAATGAAGGCAGAGGAAAGACTTTAGCCGCTCAACCTTTCATGGCTAGCTAAGATAGATTTGTGGAATTGACTGACTCACTCACTCTTTGGTTACCTAGCAACAGCCTCTTGAGTAACTTGTGCAGCAGCAGTTTCAGGTTTCACCACTGTGCCTCAAAACTACTTAAAAATAAAAGAAACAAAGGCGTGGAGTGAAAACTGTGGATAAAACAAGAAAGCTCATGCCATCAGTTTGGCAATATTTCAGAAATTTAAAACAAAAACTAATCAATAATTATCAGTACTGACTGACACGAAACGCTTACGTCATGATGCGTTTTTCAGCCGTATCATCTAAACCTACTCTACTCTAATTTGTTTACATTTCGTGAAGAAGGAAGTTTGCTGTTAGAGTCGGTAGCAGATATTTACTGTCACATGACAGTAAATATGTGACAACCTCCTTCACTTCTTCAGATGTTTTTGTGTCGTTTCCTTCAGTGGTTCTTGGTGCAGCGCCCCCACAGGCGAGGAGGGGAACAGGTTTTTCAATTAGTTTGGATTGTTTCACCCAGTGCAATGTGAAAGAGAATTACAGCAGCTGAAAATGTAGCAAATGTTGCAATTTTGGTTCCCAATCAGATGTGAAAACCCCCTTACTGCTTCTACCAGTTACTGCAGTTTCTCGTCTGAGCCTGCAGGGGTCACTGTGTTCCTCTTTCAGGACCTGAAACAGCCTTACCAGGGCCAGGAGCACCTTGGGGTCGTGGTGGAGTCTTGGCCCTGGTTCCACATCATGGACGAAGCGATGCAGGGACGCCTGTTTAACAGCAGCCTGGTTCTGAGTCCGGACAGTCCCGGTAACGCAGCCCACCCCCACGACTGCCAGCCCTGCCAGAACCAGGAGAACACGGACATCCTGGAGTTCCTCATCAAGACGGAGATGGACGAGACGGTGACGGGCGAGCCGGTGGAGGAAGACGAACCGGTCCACGGCGAGGCCCCGCCCACTGGAGGCGTTCCCATGGGATGGCGGAGGATGACAGAGTGCACGTATAAAAGTAGGTGAACCTTCCTGTGATCATTATATTAACATGTCAACATAATGATTGGGAGAAATTAACTTTTCAGGTTTCACCACTATAGTTATTTTACTATGAAGTATTGCTACTCTTGCTTGAGTAAAATTTCTGGATGGATTCTCCACCCACTGTGAGTAACTTCACTGAATGAAAAACGTTTGTTTTAGCCAAAATTCAGACAGACACACAAACCTGCAGTTTTTGTTAAAGTTTCATATTGAAAGAAACTGATTTGGAAAAATATTTCTTTTGCTTGATTTTGTTGCAAACATTTTTCAGGGATGAAAATCTAACAGAAAATGAACTTGACTCTTTAGCTGGACTTCTATTCACCATAAAACTGTGAAAATTGAAATTACAAAAATAAAATAACTTAATAGAAACACTGCAGATTTGACAAAAAGTTTTTGCACCAGGATGAGGTGTTGTTTTTTTTTGGGATGTATTAAAATTTTGTGAATTTAACAAAATTGCAATGGAAACATTTTGTATCAGTCATGTGATGAACAACCTGATGTTACTACTGGTGGAAAAGACGGAGACGACAGGAACTGGTTGGAGGATGATAGTTCAGCATGTTTTTTTTTAATGACGTATCACATGAACAAACTTATTCATGTGTGATTTTAATTTCGTTTCTTACTAACTGGAAATAGAATTGTGAATTGTGTTTTGTAGACATTAGCATATCGTCATAGTTTTTTGCACATTTGTAATAGAAACCCAGCTAGTGATTTTATTATTTTCACCTTGTGCTTCTGTTTCTAACCCAGTTTTTCTGCCCAACAGTGACCGAGACAGAAACCGAGAGGATGATCAAACTTCGAGCTGCAAACGAAGCGCTGTTCACGGGTAGAAAACACTCGGCCAAGCCAGCCTGGAGGTGAGATTCCCTCACTTTAAATTATAACTTTGGCAGCCTAAATTGGAAATGAAAACGTTGTCTTTGTTTTCTTCAGAGCCATCCTGTTCGAGCTCGGCCTGCAGGGGCGGCTGACCACAGAGCAGCTGGCCAAGAAGTGGGACAACCTGAAGAGGAGGTACAAGGTACATAAACCGCCTGAACCCCCAGAGCGTCCTGCAGCGACGCTGTAGGGAGAGAAATCTGCTCCAAGATTACGGCAAGCAAAGAACATGTTTCAAAAATAAAAACTAGGAATCCACCAATATGGAAATTTGAGCTGATATTAACTTTGCTGTTAGAGTCGGTAGCAGATATTTACTGTCACATGACAGGAAATATGTGACAGCCTCCTTCACTTCCCCTACAGAAGCAAACGGCAACAAGATGGAAATAAATACTGGTTGCTAATATTAGAACAGTTTTATTTACCAAACTGACACAAATATGTAAAAAAAAAAAAAAGACTAATCCAATATTGTGCATTAAGTAAATACAAATAATTTCCAAACTGCATCATTGAAACTTTACAATATGTATGCAATAGTTGACCTGCTTTTTTTGCAGTTTTCTATATTTATAGAGGTCGTTTTTTTTTCAAATTGTTTTTCAAATTTTTAATTTTTTCAGATTTACTTTTTTTAAAATACTTTTTTCAGATTTATTTATCTACTTATTTTACTGAATTTTATTTTCCCTCAAAAAATATAGGAAATATTTAACAAATCGCATTCTTCGCGATAATATTGGAACAAATTTCTCTCCATACAGTGGAGGCATCAAGATGCCTGTGGAGCTCTGAAAAATCCAAAACACTTTGCCTGGCTTTTTACAGCTTCTTTAAATTTGTGATAAAAATAGTTCAAGGGGCAGGAAAAGCTTTACAGCACCAGCTGCACTGGGTTAATTAGAGCCTTAGGATGCGTTCAGCCCTGTTTGCTCCACTTTAATCGAACTCTGGTTCATTTGTCTAGGAAGTTCGGTTCGTTTTGGGAGGTCTGACCAAGCAATTGAACTCTGGCCAGACTACAAACCTAGTTCTTGGTTCGGTTAACGTGAGCTCTGGTGCGGTTCAAATGCTTATGTGAATCCTTGGATGCAATTGGAACCACCTTCCTACGACTTATGGGTTCAAAAAGTAAGGGAATTGTATAAGATGGAAAAGATAACCTACTCATTAAGACTTCAAAAAAACACTTTAGCCTGCGCTGGGGGCCAGCAGCAGCTCTGTTGATGTAAATAAACCCAATAGGTTTGTATTTTGGCATATGGTGTTTAGCTATCCTGCCCAAAGTGTGTCCTTATTTTAGGGTTGTATGGTGATGGAGTCTACAAATGTGATGCTGAGGTCGTAAGATATCAAGCTAAGATGTTTATTGTATGGAAAACTTCATATTGTCAACACTTGTGTTATGTACCTCTAATGTATGGCTGTATAATTGCTCAGTAAAAATAAAAAAAGTGTAAGTTCTAAAAAAAATTTTTTTATGTGAATCTAAGCAGACTGGAGACCGCGTCAAAAGCTGGAAGCGGACTATAGTGCAGGGCATTCTGGGTAAATACAACCAAAGCCAACAGGAGAATCTAACCATAGCAGGAGAAATGATTTGTGGTCTTTTACCAAAGACAAAAGAGAAATCATACAACCGCTAAAATCTGACGCTACTCCATTTTTGTTTACATTTTGTGAAGAAGGAAGTGTCTTCTTTTGAGGTTTTCATGTCTTTTCCTCCAGTAGTTGTTGGTGCAGCGCCCCCTCAGGCAAGGAGAGGAACTGTTTTTTCAAAAGCTTTGGTTCATTTGACTCAGTGCAATGTGAAAGTGAACTGCAGCAGCTGAAAATGTAACAAATGTTATAATGTTGGTCCCCAATCTAACTGAATCTACCGGACTATCAAGTGTGAAAACTCCCTTACAAGATGGTAATGAGGATCTGTTTGCATCTCCTCCAGGAGCTGAAGTTTCCGTCCCGTGGTGTGGAGGCCAACCCAAGCTCCTGGCCCTGGTTCTACCGGATGAACGACGCCATGGAGGGCCGAATGGCCAACGCCGCGCCCATCCTCGCTCCCATCGTGGAGGACGGAGACGAGGAGTGCGAGACTCTCTTGCCGACGCCAAAGAAAAGAGCGCGGCGAAGCCGGGGCGGGATGGCCGAGTTCCTGACGGAGTCTGAGATGGATCTGTTGGTCGATAACGAAGAGAAAATCGGATCATCTGCTCTGGGAGATCTGCACCGGATCACAGAGTTCACCTACAAACGTAAGAGGCTGGAAACGGGAGGGGATTGTTGTTGGGTTGTACCTCTCTGTAGATGAGTTCACTCAGATTATTGTGCCGGTGAAACTGGAAATGTCCACAGTAACAGAAGAAGACACGAGGCGACTGATTGAGCTGCGAGCTGCTAATGAGGCTCTGTTCACTGGCAGGAGGAACACGGCGAAACCCGCCTGGAGGTCAGGAATGTCAACACTTACACTAACGTCACTGATGGAGACCAGGGATCCCATCACTAATATAACAGGATTATTTTATTACGTTGTGTTTAATTGTGACATTTAGCTGACCATCCTTCCTGTACAGAGAGAATGTGGGAAAAAATGTCAATACAACTGAAATAAAGAACCATTTTGTTGGTAAATCAATTAAACATAATATAAATAATCCTATTTTATTAGTGATAGAGCCCTGGCCTCCATCACAATCACAGTTGAAACACCTTTAATATTCATGGTTACAGCTAAGCTTCTTGTTTAAAAAGGTTCTGGTTCTGATTCAGGGGGATTGTGAAGGAGATGGGTCTGACTGGGAGGATAACTCCAGACCAGGTGGCCAAGAAATGGGACAACCTGAAGACTAAATTCAAGGTTTGTTCTAAAGTATCGACTATTTTACTGTGAAAAATTAATTATTTATTTTTCCTCAAATTCACAACAAACTTCATAAAGTCAGTTTATTTATCTGACACAGAAATTAACAACATGATTAAAAAGGTCAAGGAAAAACTAAATAGCACAGATAATTAAGGCTGAAATGATTGTGACAAATCGATTATTTAAATAATTTTGTTATCGATTAAGCGTTAACTGAACCATAGAGACTCAAAAAATAATATATTTAGAGCAGTAATTGGGACAATTGGGAAAATTATTTCAGTCATTTCTAATTTCTTTTTTGAAAAGAAAGCGAGAAAGAATTGATTCAAATTGGATCTAATATGAAAAAATATGAAATTTTATTTTTAAGCCATAATGCCCGACCTTATTATGACCGACGTATCTGCACAGCAAAAACAGAAAATCATAACAATTAATTCTTGTCTAATATATACAACAAATATCTTAGTATACTTGAAATACGACAAAACTAACTTACAAGTAACTTTTCAGAAAGATATAGGAACTTGTTTTAAGTAAATAAAAGTTCTAGTTTCACTGGCATTAATAACAAAACATTTTCCCATGTTATAAGTGAAATAATCTAGTACTTTTTCACCAATATCAAGGAATTATTGACCCAAACAAGCTTTTCTTTGTTGCTGAGAAGTTACTTGTAAGTTAGTTTTATCTGATTTCAAGTAAAATAAGATATTTGTGCTAGAAACTAGACCAAAATTACTTTAATATTTTGTGTTTATACCGCGTGTTTCTTATAATTACTCCCAGATTCTCTGGAAACTGTTGCGAAGGTCATTAAATTACAAACTATGTAAATTTATCAGAATAAATCCGTCTCTTTAGTGCTGCTGGTTCTGAATCTTGTGTCCTGCCTGTGAAGGACCTGAAGTTTCCTCCTCGCGGTATGGAGGCCCAGACCAACCCGGCCTCCTGGCCCTGGTTCCAGCTGATGAGCGACGCTCTGGAGGGCCGGCTGGCCGATAAAGCCCCCAGAGTGACGCCGGTGTGGACCAGCGAGGAGGACGCCGTGTTCGGGTCGTCCCCGCCCCCCGACTGTCTGATGGGGGAGCGGAGCGACATGTCGGAGCTGGACGGCATGGCGGGCGGAGACCACGGCGAGGCCGACGCCGCCGTCACCTACATCGACGCCAGCGGAGAGGAGTGCGCCACGCCGTCAGAGCTCTCCTACAAAAGTACGTTCTATCCTGGACAAACTAAAAAATCAACACCAACACAGACAACTATGATTTTCTTCATCTTTGTGTCTTTACTATTAATCAATAAGCCTGTCATGACAGCACATTTTGTTGGACAATAAATTGTCCCAGAAGTTATTGTGATAAATATACTAATATTGTTGTTTTGAAGCCATTTTAAATTAATGTAATGATAATGGAATAATAATGCAAGAACACATTCTCAGAGGTCATTAAACTTTAAATTTTAATGAATATTTAACACTGGGACTGGAAGACATTTTAATTTTCCATTATATATCAACCAAACAACAGAAACAACAAAATAAATGAATTATGAAGTTGTTGTAAACAAATTTGTCTTTCAAACAAAAGACTTGTTGTGACCAAAACATCAGATTGAAGACATTTGTCCTACAGTTTTAGAGGACAGGAGAAAAACAATAAATCATGCAAATGGAAAATGAGCTTGTTTTAATTATCATTCTATTAATACTTTATTACACAACTTTGCATAGCTCCTATTAAGGTAACCTAAAGAGCATGTATTTTACAGAAATTTAATAGTTTCTGCTAATTTTAAAGATATTCTTTTGTTAAGAATGAAATAATTTTATATGTAAATTGCACAGTACCACATTGCATCAACAGGTGGCGCAAATGTTTAATTTATTACTATTAAGCTGAACTACCAAGATATTCTTAGTCAAAATCAGCAATTAATATTTAGCTTAAAATCATATTCATGTTGGAATAGTTTAGCAGGAAGTAAAGATTTAATAATTATTTCATAAACTGGCCAATGTTCCGGTTGATCTTGGTCCGGTTTGTTTTGGATTTTTTATTAACTCTAAAACTGACTGAGATCAGATCAGCCTGCATGCAAAACCCCTTTGATGGAGCTGCAGGAAACGTTTCCTCTGCTGTAATGATGTGGACACAAGCTGCTTATCTGATCTGAACTCATCCTGAATCCGTCTCATCTGTTTGTTCAGGAAGAAGGAAAATATGGGTCGCTGCTTCAGAACCTCCAAAATAAGGGACAGATCCACAGAAATGCCAGGCTTATCATGATAATATGTTATTGTGATGTCAATACACAATATTTTTTATTTCACCAACATTTGAGATGCAGCCACCTAAACAAGATTTAATTTGATTCTGCTCTGAATGTGAGTGAATGTAAGTAGTTACTGGCCATTTCCATGTGACATGAGAGACTAAAAAGAGGAATTTAATCAACATAATATTTTTATTTATCTCTTATTACTTACATCTTTCTTTAAAGCAAGATTGCAACCTCAAGAAGAGTGTAAATAATGTCTTTAAAACTAATCCAATACCAACTTTCATTTTTAGTCAAAAGCATATTACTTATTTATCATTACGTTTTATTTAAACAGCTGGGATAAATCCTAAACTCCTGGCATAAACTATAAAAAGTTATAATCTCTGAGAGTTTTCTTTTGTTCCCGTCACTTTTTATAGTTGCAGAGTCTCCTGTTCTCTGTGCATTTCTCCATATAAATCTATAAAATACATTTTTCTTAGTAGCTGCGACTTTTAACCGGAAGAATCGATTACAGACGAAGCACAGTTGCGCCACGCTTTCTTCGTCGACATGATATTTTTATCTAGATGTAAGTAAGTAAGGAGAGGAGTGCCATCTAGTGTTTGCAAATACAAATTGCAGGCTAAAGTTAACATCCGGGCTAATCGGGACCTTTGGCAACGGTATTAGTGATTCAGAGGGAAAACGAACCCAAACTTACCAGAGATCAGGGATCTTGCAGATAAACAGCGAGTAATTTCCAGGAACACGTGACTGCAGCGGCTCTCTGCTGTGTCTGCTTCCCAGTGAGCGACCAGGACACCAGGAAGATGATCAAACTCCGAGCTTCCAACGAGGTTCTCTTCACCGGGAGGAGGAACGCTGCCAAAGCTGCCTGGAGGTGAGGCGGAGATGCTTTCTTTTGCAAAAAATAATGACTAGTGGTTCGTTAGATTAAATCTAGTTCCAGTCGGTTAGCTAAAAACGTCCGCTTAGAACTTTTAGTGTTAGAGTTTCGTCGCCATCCAGCAGGGGGCGCAGTGGGTCATCATTAATAACCTGAGCCGTTGATACAGAAACAAAGATGGCGGAGGTTTCCGGAATGGGAAAAGAGAAACGATCCAAACAATGTCCGGTTTGGGATGCAAAATGCACTTTGCGCGATGATAGAAAACCCTTGGGTATAACGCTATAT
>CAEFZX010024626.1:0-23207 GCA_903066825.1 Alfaro cultratus | reverse complement strand
TGCCTTATTCAGCCAGCTCTCTCCAAAGACGCGTCTTTGTCTTTTATTTTAATCTGTTTGTGTCTCAGGTAATGAATTTATGTCTTTGTCTTTTTGCTGTGTTCTTGTTAATTCCATGCTGTTTTCCTCTTTGTTTCAACACTAAATTCTGTGACGTCATCACGCACTGTTGTACCTCATTATTGGCTGCTTGCGGCTCGTCGGAGGGACTCGGTTTTTAAGGAAGAGAGAGCCGAAACTTTTCCTAAAGTTAACTTGTTTAATTAATCTCTTTCTTGACAAAACATTTATTTATCAAAAACATTTCTGTGTTCAATTCAGCGTGGAACACAAACGCAATTCTTTTTTTAGTTTCTACAAAAATTAATTAGCCAACCAGGATACTGCAACAGCAGATTGAAAATTAATTAGCTTAAGCAGCTAAACAATGTCGGGAAATCACAACAAAACGTTTTTATGTGATGTAATCCACCCATTGTGTTCATATTACGGTTCGTATTACGAGTGTTGGACTTACTCTGCAACACATTTTTCATTCATGATGTTGGCCTTGAAGCCCAGCACGGCGAACACCACCAGCGTGGCCAGAATCGAGGTGAAGAAGTTGATGAAGGAGACGAGCACAGCGTCGAAGTGGCAGTTGTTGTCTATTTTGTTGTAACTGGAGAAAGCTATGACGCCTCCGAACCCCAAACCCAGAGCAAAGAACACCTGAGTGGCTGCTTCCCTCCAAACCTGAGGCTCCAGCATCTTCTCCAGCTGAGAGACAAGGGTGATTATTAGGACCTACTTGACTGGTGGGTAGTTTCTAGAGGTAACATCATTCAATCAGACTCACCTTTGGAGTAAACATATGAGCAATCCCATCTACTGATCCTTTGAGCATTAAACCTCTGACCAGGAAGCAGAAGAGCACCACATAAGGGAAAAGAGAGCTGAAGTACATCACCTGCAGAAGAAAAATGCACTCTAAGAAATGAAAACCATTGAAGTTCTCTAATGTTTTCTCCATTCCCACTACCTTCCCAGAAGAGGCGATTCCTTTAATGACAGCGAGGCAGACAATTATCCAGGCCACCAGCAGAGATAAGGTCATTTTGATGTTGAGGCCGCCGCTCTCTGCGATGGTGCTGGTCGTGTTCAGAGTCTGCCGGTACCAGAAATATGTAGTGGCTGAGCTTTTGTCACACTCTGGCTCCACAACTGGACACAGCAAAGGGAAAATGAGAAGTTTTGAAAGCTATTTGGAAAAGAAACAGGTGTAGAAATAGAAGATGGTTTGTTTCTGATGAAAAGAGCCGATGCTGGGATGGACACTTGAAAATATATTGTAGCTGGGTATGTTTGCTCATGTTTCAATTTACCACCCAGTATAGTTAAAACCTCTCAGAGATACACAAGGTCATCTGTGGGTTATCATGCAGAGCATGAACCACCAGAGATTGGGTTCATTCCACACACATATTAATATTTTCCTATAATAATAAAATGAATTTGCAATATTGTCCAAATATATCTGTGCAAAAGCAAGTAAATATGTCCTTTACAGATTGTGCTGCCTTTAGTGAGTTAAGCTGGACCAGCAAGGTTAGAACACCCACCTAGAGCGCCCCCTGGTGGATATTTTGTTATGTCGTTTAGTGACGCTAAAAAAAGAAAATGGATCCAAGATGGTGGATCGTAAATCCGAATAGTTCGTGGAATTTAGCTGATTTATACGATGTGTTTCAGACAAGATTTGTTCGTAAGTATTGGTTAATAGTGAAAATAATAATTGTCTCTTTGTTTTATGTAACGGTGGTGTAAATAATTTGTACCCTGAAGTCCATCCATCCATCCATCCACTGTAAGTTTGGGTTCTAATTTATAGATAGCATCTTTCTGTACAACAACCAAGTAATAACTGACTTTATAGAGGTCACTCTTTTAGTGACATTTGGTTTGCTGTGGTAATAAAATCTGACATTTATTATCCTTGTGAGAATTTCCTCTCCAGCCCAGACACGACAATTTGATCATAAAATTTATATTTTGTGCTAAATATTGGAAGTCATGTGACCTCATTAACGTCACTGGTTTTGCTTGCGTTTCTTCAGTTTTGCTCTGCTTCTGCTGTGTTTTCCACGACCTTCAAAACCCCTTTATATCGGTGAAATATATATGTGTGACGTCACTCACTGGCTATTGTCCCATTCGTTCTAATCGGACAGTCGCTCCAGGGCAGAGGGTACTGGAAGGACTGGAAAAAGTAGAAGATGCTCCAACCAATGATGACGTTGTAGTAGAGACCTACAAAACCACAAACCTAGATAGATAGATAGATAGATAGATAGATAGATAGATAGATATTCAACATTTTAATACAGAATAACATCTGTGCAATGCAAGAACAGCATTCAGTTGAGGCAGGAGGATGTTCTGTAAACGTCCCAAGCTGCTGCCAGTCTTCTTTACAATCTTTCCAACAAGGACATTCAGACTCTGAATAAGGTTGGGGAAAGCATGAATAATTAAAGTCTTCTCTTTTCAGCAGTGATCTTCTCTGAGGTATTTATAGCCACAACTTCACTGCCAGTCGTGCTACTCTGAATAAAGGCTGCCTTGCATTCTCAAACACACGAGTGACGTCCACAAACCGCAGAGGGAGCAGATATACGTACAAACACATGCAGCATGCAGGTATGTTGACTGTCTCTGGTAGCTGTTCACACTGTTGGTTTTCTTTCAGTCAGTTTCATATTTTAATCGTCTGGACTGGTTTCACTTAACGAGCGTAACTTTGATCAAAAGTTAATCAGTTGAGTTTACCGCCTTCCTCATAGTTAACAGTGAAATTAGGTAGAGACCATACAGCAGTAAAACTAGTTGACCAAATGTACTGGAGCTCCAACTGGGTTGCTGGGTAACGTGGCAGGGCTCTGTCAGGGTTGCTAGGTAACGGCGCAGAGCCCCTTGACTTAACAGTCGGGACGTTTCTGAAATGGCTCATTTTCCAGACATCAAAAAACATTTTCTTATTTCCAAAGCAGCTGGGTGTTTTTCAATCGCTTGTGTTGTTTTTAGAAGTAGCTGAAAGTATAAAAACATGCAAAATGTGAATTTTGTATAAAAAGTTCCCTTTAAGAACCACCTACCCATTGTTTTTACACATAAATAATAAATATATACAATCCACTGTTATAAACGACCTTTAGAAACCACTGAAATGGTAAGTATGCAGTAAAATTTTGGAAGGCATTATTCTGGCCAAGAGAAGAAATGTTCTCTTAACTACACATTATCTTAATGTTTCTAATATTTAGCATGCTAACAAAGGCTCATTATGTCAGAGATGTAGCTCTTAAATTTCATTTTCCAACATTTTGAGCATGCTCTCTCCATGTTCTGGGTAACTGATGACTTTAAATTTTCCTTAGGTGGGAGTGTGTGTCTGATTGTTTGCTCTGTGTCTCTGTCTTGTGATGGACTTTCATCCTGTTCGCTCGTACGTCCAGTCGAGAAGATCTGAGACAATATTTCATCTTCCTAATCTCATTCTCGCTGCAACAACTTTGAGTTTTTTCCATTTTATTTTTTCTATTGCCTTATAATCCTTCCAGGACCGATGGCGTAGCTGTTTGCTCCAGATAAGCAAACAACTGAGACTCCAGCTTTAACTCAGCTGCTCACGCATGCTGGTCTGTGATTAAAGCATTTTGTTTGCAGTGTGACGACCCCTGCAGGTCTTTTTGTGCTCGGGTTGGGATTTCTCCTTTGTTCTGCAATGCTGGTTACTGTGATAGAAAACACCTGGGGACCTGGTGAGTCCCTCGGCAATTTAAAGCGGACAAAATTTACAATGTTTGACTTACATGAAGGCACACGTGTTACAATTGAAAACATATATCTACATACTCCTAATAAAAAGACATAGACATTTTTTTCTCACTAACTGAAGTTAAATCAAACTTCAGATGGGGGAGTGGCAGTGTGAGCCGCTGGAGCGAGAGTCGCTGCTGTTCACGCTGTTCAGGCTGCTGCACATGCTGGACTTCCTGGATACGGTGGTGCTTGGAGAGGAGGGAGGAGTTTGGTAAGACCAGGTGCACTCCGAGCCCTTCAGGTCTACAATGTTTTTTGTTTTATGTCAGTTTGAATTACAAATACTATTTGCCAAATGCCAGAAAACCTGGAGAGAACATTTTTTGTACTCTCTCCAATTAAGCACACTGCATGTCACTGATTGGACTGATCTTTACACCACACTTCAGAAGTTTGATCTTTAATTTTAAATTGAAAATTTAAAGATTTTTTATGCATGGTGTGTTTCCCTACATGAGGCTTTGAATGGCAGCTCCAAGCTCTTACCTTCCCCTTGCACTAAGAAAAGCAGTGAAGGAATGTTTTCCACCAAATGCTCTTTATTTTATTTATTTGAAAACTAAATAATCGGTTATGGTTTTCTTCAATAATTTCATGTCTGGTTGCATAAAGCCTTCTTTCTTTTTACCTTGGCTGTAAGTATTATAACTGCTTACTGATGCAGAAAAGGGACATGCTCATAAATCACACAGAGCTTCGTCTTGTTATACTTTCACAGCTGCATATTCAGCATTTTGTTCCTCTTCAGGATTTAAGAGCTGATAGGAAAACATAAACTCCCAAATCCTTATCATACGTGCATTTGAATTATTCACTGTTAAAGAGAAAAAAACCCATTGGTACCATCAGACTTGACATCCCAATCCCACCGAGACGTGGACAGACGTAGTTCCAGACTCCGATGCTCCCACGTCTTATTTTCTGACCCACAGCCAGTTCCAAGAAGAAGAGCGGGATGCCGATAATGAGGAGGAGGATGAAATAAGGGACCAAATATGCACCTGAAGGATAGAATAATGGGTTTTAAAAAATTATTTATTCATTAAATTCTCCCGTTTGCTTAAAGGTGTCCGATTATGCTTCCTTGAACAGGTTAGGATAAATCTATCGGCTATATAAAACATATTTGTTAAATTTTTGTACAAAATAATTCTTGAATAACAAGATTTTAGTCTGGTCAGTTCTGCCTATTTTGAGCTCAGAATGAGATGTTTTAAGGCCTCCTGTCACTTTAAATCCTATTAAGTTGCTGCCTATGCCCCCAACTTAACGTTTACATTCGCAAGAGAAAACGGCTGCAAAGAAACACACACTTATACAAATGTACGTATTTGAAAAGCAGAAGTAGGGCCTCCTGCGCAACAGACAAGAATGCAACAACCGACTTCTAGATGGTAAGTCAATAACAAAACGCTTGTCTTTTCCAGTAGCCATTATACAGCGTATACAGCAGTACATTCAGCTGACCAAATGGACTGGAGCTCTGCTTGGGTTGCTAGGTGACAGGCTGGGTTCACCTGAGGTTGCTAGGTAACGGCTCAGTGCTTGCTGATTTTGATGGAGGTTTTTGAAAGGCCAAATTTTTCAGACACCAAAAAACTTTAACTTGTTGCCATAAAACAGATTGTTTTGTTTTTTTTGTGCTCAGGTTGTTTTTAGAAACAGCTGAGACCCAAATAGAAGCATAAAAATTTACAAAATGTGAAATTTGCATAACAGGTCCTCTTTAACTGAATATATTTCTTCATCCTGAATTTAAAACAGAGTCAGCCCCCCTCACCCACACAGATGTTTTACACAACACAAGAAGTCAAACATGAAGAGAAAGAAGGAACAAAATGATGGACAATGTTTTAAAAAGGGAGATGTATGAGAGGGGAAAAAAGCACGATGGGAGCCCACACAGCAATAACTCTGATAACTCGGTCTGTAATTTGTTGGTAATTGGCTGACAGACAGCAAATTACACGTGAAAAATGGCAGCCAGCCAAGACTCCCAACCAGAAAGGAAATAAATTGAGTCTATAGGCATTAAACTGTTTGCTTTCATAGTAAATCAGACAGAAGCAGCAGAGCTGAAAACAGTCGGGACAATTAAAGCATCAACACGTCGGTTCGCTATGCCAAGATGTTGCTCCTGATAGTGAAAATACACAGTTCATTCCTCCGGTTACATACATGCATCCCAGACAAAGTAAAGCCTATAAAGTTACAGCGACACATTTCCTCCAGCTCCTGTTTACAGGAGGATTGGTTCAGCCCAGTCCAGCCCGGCCTGGCCTGCCTGCCAGCTGTAGTAATCAATAGTGCGGCTATATTTAGACCTTTTCAGCATAATGCAGCTGCTCTCTTGGCAGTTCTGCTCTGAATGAAAGCGATGAGTCGCTTTTGATGGCTGAGCTCTGAGGTGAACTGCTGAATGACTTTCTTCAGAGGAACCAACAAGCATATATCTGCAAATTATCTACATTTTAACATGAATATTGCTTCAAAATATGATTTCCTTATGGATTATTACAAGTAGTCAACATTGCTTTCCTAATAAATTGAGGTCTTGAACTCAAATCCAAAAATAATTATATTATCAGATAGATTTACAGGAACTTAAATCATGTCAACATCACATTAAGAGCTGCACTGCTCACTCCTCTCTTTTGATTTGTTTTTCTACACGACTGCATACCAACGTCTTCGGGCATTGCTGAAGTTTGAAATATGCTCTCATGTTGGTAATTAGAGGTTTATGCTCTGATGCCTCTTTGTAATTGACTTGCATTGTCATTTACTGCTGTTTGATCACAGCGATTGCATTACATCTGCTCTGGATTGAACATCATAACACATGTGACTTATACACAGAGCATCTGGAAAGTATTCACAGCACTTCACTTTTTCCACATTTTGTTATGTATTTTTGTTATATATTCAATAAAATATTCCTGCTTGTCTTTAGGTGTGTGTCTCTGAACGTAACAAATTTGAACCAAAGTAAATTAAATTGACCTGAACTGTCTTGAAATAAAAAGTGGATATATTTAAATAAAAGTAACCTGAACTTAATTAAGTTACACTGAATTGGGATAAAATGAATGAAATAATTTGAACTGAACTTTATTGATCTCCATTTATCTGAATTGCCGTAAACTGAGATGAACTCTGACTATCTATAAATACTAATGAACACATTCAGTCCACTGTTAGCTTATGAATTAAAACTGTTGTCTAAACAAGACATTCTAGATAAAAGGGTAGGACAATTACCAAAATGTTTATATCAGGTTAAAAAGGTTTTATTTCACCTTATAAAACTGGGTTAGAAGACCTTGGCCGCTCTATCAATGGTATATTTTTATTTACAAGGACATATTAGAACTTCTTCCTTTGTATTTGTTTATATGAAGGAGGATGTTCTCTACATAGTGAGAACTTATTTATATTTTCTGTGACTGAAATCTGAACTGAACTTGGAAAGAAACATTTTCAGTTTTCTGCTCCATTTTCTTGAAGTAAATCACGGACCTAAAGCAGCTGCTGTCACTAAATGTTTTAAGGTTTTCCTTATTGATTTTGAGAAGAAATCATCTGTCTGTAAATGTTTTACACGCCGAATCTCTGAGTTAATTAATTAATTAATTACGGTGTTACCTTTTTCTGTGAATGTTCTGTAAGGAGAGTTTTAATCTCAGTGGGATTTTCCTTGTGAAATAAAGGCTAAGAAAGAAAAGTAAAATCCTCCTTCCTCTGTGCTTCTTGTAATTCAGTGTTAAACATTTTCACCCTGCTCACCTCCTCCGTTCTTTTGGCAGAGGTACGGGAATCGCCAGACGTTTCCGAGCCCCACAGAGAAGCCCACCTGGGCCAGGATGTACTGCAGCTTGCTGTTCCACGCCGGCCGGCCGTCGTTCTCGGGAACTTCTATCTGAGGGATCTTCTTCCCTGCGGCCGCTCCCACGTTCAGGGAGCTGCTCTTGTAGTCGAGAGGCTCCTCGTGGGCGAGCAGGTCGGCCACCGACTCCGTGACGTGCTCATGGCTCTGCTCGCGCTGCACCACCTTGCTGGTCTTAGGCATCAGGGAGCCTGGGGGTCCGGGAAGGGGTGAGGGGACGGACAGAGAGAAAAAGAAGACGAAAAAAAAGAGGACAGAGAGGTAGCGACTGAGAGGAGGAGAGAAATTACTGGCAGAAGAGGAGTGGGGAGAAGAGATGAATGGATGAAGATATGAGGAAGAGACTGAAGGGTCCAGTACTTGGTTCCAGTTCTGCATTTGGAGAATCAAAAACACAAAATGTGTTTCAAAACCGAGAACAAATATAGTGGACAGATGTTGAAATTCAACAACAAAACCTTTATGCTTCTTCTTCCTTACTGTGTTTTTTAATTATGGCTTCAATTAGCTGCTACACTGTGAAACATTTGAGCCGCATTTAGTTGTATCTACTATCTTCTGCCCTTTAAGTCAAATACATTTAGTGAGTTTTAGATTTTGAACCTAAATGTGAGTTTGTGAAACATAAATCTACAGTAGCAAGTTGTGTTAACTTTCTATTAATTTTGTAAAACCTCAGAGTTGAATAAACTAGAGTTTTTAGGTTAGCAATTAAAAAACAATGAAAAAAGAAAAAGAAAAGAGTGGGAACTATTTCCCAGAATGCTTAGCGACTTGTTGTTGTACCCGGAGACGTAAGCATTTTATATTGATCTGATTCTTGTGTGTTATTAAGGCAAATGTTTATTTTAATGCAATTTTCAGAAATTTTGCTCATGTAATTTGAAACAAGAATTTAAATTATTCTAAAAGTTATTTTAACTTGACAACATGAGTGAAAATAATACAGATTATATATTATTTGGTTTAAATCGCAGCATTCAGTTAAAACTCACAATTCAAGATTAATGAACAATGTTTAGACAACTTGTTTCTTGCTGTTAAATCAACTTCATGAACTTTCATTTCTGAGTTAAAGCAAAATCAATTTTCTTGTTGACTGAATTGGTATTTTCAAGGCAGCAGATGGACTTTCATTTTCAAGTTCAACCACCTTCAAATGTTTTACAGTGTACTGGATATGCTAATGGTTGTCAAGTCATGAACTCGGTTCAGGGTAATTCTTCCTCTTATGTAACATTTTTGCTCCCAAAGTTTCCAATCCTGAAAATTGTTCTGTTTAATTTCCCTTCTTTGAAAAGCTTAGCTCCAGCGATGCTTTTTTCGCTCTGCAAATCCTCTAATCCTCTAAAGCATTGCAGTAACATGCTTCCCCGCCCCTTTTTCAGGGAACGACTGCTGTCATGCAGAAGTAGTGGAGGAGGTAAACATGATGCTTTGGATGCAGAACCATCCATGTGTTTTCCTGATCCACATCACATTCGCCTCTGCTGGTAAATAAGCAGCTTCTCTGTTTAAAAAAGAAACATCTGGAACAAAACTGTAAACGTTGTACGATGTTTCATCAAAAAAAAGGAAAGAAGGTAAATATCTGCTGTGATTAAGATTTAATTCTGCCATGAATTTTTCACTTTTACAACGACAGAACTAAATGTGAATCCCACTTCCTGCTTCCCAAAACATAAAAATAAAATCAGAAATTAAAATATGATTCTGTAGCAGAATCATCCACTTAAAATCAATTTCTACAAAACCTTTCACTATGTGAATTATTAGAAATATAGAGAATTAAAAAATACCAAAAAAAACTGATTGAAATTGCTCTTTTTGTGTTCAAAATTACAATAAATGTTTCATAAATCTCCAACTTTATTTACATGAATAATCTCTGTTCAGTGAAAAAATAATCAAGCAGAAGTCTAACCTGTTTAAACATGTAAGATTTTAAAATAGAGACAAAGAAATGCATTGTAGACGTTTAAAAAAATAAAAAAAACACAAAAAAATCCTTTAGTTTTGCATCAATCTTTGGCTACCAACACTTCAGCTCAGATAGCTTATGCCTTCAGGTATATGTGGCATTCAGCAATATTTAGTAACAGTAGTAAACACCTAATCACACTGACTGGATATGGAAATCAAAAAGTGTTTAATGATCAGTTAAATAATTATTTTTTTTACTTATTTTGTGGTCTCTTTTATAGCCACCTTAAGTAGGAAGCCTTATGGCCTTGTGGCCACATCACTACTGAATAAAATATGTTAATAAAATAGAACACACCATTTTAATTGTAGGAAATTTTAATGTATTTGTTTATAACTAGAACAATTTGCCTCACTAATTAAGAAAGGCTTTCTATTTAATTTTACCTTTAAATTTGTCATCACTTTGTATTTCGTTGCTCTCTGCTCCTCTATGTTTTGTTCACTTTTATTTTTTAGCATAGTCACAAATCTATTGAGCCATATATTCTTCATTTTGGCAGGTTTGGTCTTCCATAGATTGAAGAGGCAGACCTGAAATGCCCCACAAACCCTCTCAGCAGGAAGTTACATATTTGCAATGTGTTATTCTTTATAAAAACAGATTTCCTTTTTCCCCATGTGAAGATGAGCTGCTGATGCAATAATCCACGAGTCATGGTAATCCTGGGCGCATTAACCAGAGCCCCTCCTCCCCTGTGCTGCTTTCCGACTTGTCATTCATTCCCACTCTATAGTACACAAGACACGTAATGTGAGCCGTGGCTGCATCATCCTTTCAGCTCCAGGAACACATCAGCTCACAGAACCAATAATCCTGCTGGAAAATAAAACAAATCGACCCAGAATGTAAGTGAACTCAGCCAATGATGAGAGGAGTTCCTCCTTACTCCTCCTTCATCGTTTATTAGCTTGACCTTGAAATATCTCAACTTTTTTTTTATGCTTTTTTGTGTAAAAATCCAAAGTTTCTGTAAGTTTGATCAACACAACTGTGAAGAGGAAGAGGAACTTTTCATGTCTCACAGTCACATTATTTTTGCAGCCCTTGTTATTTTCTTTTCAAAGATTACTCTTGTATTTAACTCCATCTATTTTCACATAAACTCTAACCAGCCTCTCTACCCCGGGTGATGAGAGGCAGACCCGCATCATTATGCTGCCACTACCATGTTCCTGCATAGGGTTGGTGTTAGGGCTGAAATGATTTATCAGATTTATCACGATGAATTGATTATTGAAATAATTGGCAACTAATTTACGAATCGATTAATCGTTAATCGCAAAAGGCAACTTGGTAAAAAACAAACAAACAAACACACACACACAACAACATATTCAGAGGAGTAATTAAACCAAAACTGTATAAAAAATATATATAAATTTCAAATTTAAGATAAACAACACCTTCAACTGTACAAATATTTCACCCAAAACTCCTTAAGTGCCATAATTGTAGTGCCACCCAGATCAAATTGACTAAATTAATGTTATTGAATTGTAGTCAATAAAATATTAACATTTAAAAGAAATGAATTGAACTGCTTGTTTGCATTTTTAATGTACTTCTCATATTGTAAAAAAAAGGTTAAGTGGTTAAATTAAGAATCTGTAGACTATTTTTAAAATGTGCTTGACCATCAGAATAATCAATCTGATAATTGATTACCAAAGCAATAGTTAGCAGTGTGTTCAACAGCAGTGTAAACTTCATTTTTCCTGCTCTTCCATAAAAAACAGATTTGTAGAGTGAATGATTGTCAGCAGGTTCAACCTGAGCTGTGGATTTATTTCAAGAGTCTGTTCTACTTTTTCTGTGTTTAAATTATGGATTCATGTATTCGGATTATTTGTGGTTTTCTGTCACATAATGGGTTTCCTTTTTATTCTTTTGTTCTGTTCCTTGTGTATTGTTGTAGTTTTGTGCCCATTTGATCCCGCTAACTTAATTTTTACTAATTAGTCACTGACCTTCAGCTCCTCCAGCTCCCCTATATGTTTCACTTAATTAGCATCATCTAGTTCAATTAAAAATGTTGTTAATCCCAGAAGGAAATAAAATGTAACTCATATTATACAATTTATTGAAAGAGTTGTTGTTGAAGCTGATAGCTGTGCAGAAGAAGAATCTCCTGTCATGCCATTCAATCACCTCCCAGCAGCTAAAAGTTGATGTTCTCCAGAAGAACATCTGGATTTAGACTGAAGAATGAAGAACATCTGGATTTAAACTGAGAATGAATGTTAAGATGAACAGCTGTTCCATTTATGTTCCTGCTTTGATCAGTTTGGTTGTTTATTTACTTTAATCTTGCCATTTTAGTTTATCCTGCCCTTTTGTATTCTATTATTTTCATTATTTTCTCTTTCATTTGTAGTTTCTTTGTGTCTAATATTTGTTTCTGTCCTTCTCTCAGCCTGTCAGTTTGCTCCTCTTCCCAGCTGTTTTCCATTTCCTGATTTCCCTCAGCCTTTTCCTCTTATCTTAAATGACAATCAAATCTCCTCAATTGGAGTTTATGAAGCTTTCTGCTGGTGTCAGTTTGTCTTTTTATAAATTGCAAAATGAAAGTGTTTATTCCTCATCATTAAACACGACAATTATTTCCTCCATCAGGACAATATTTCAGTCACCAGACAGCAGCCCTGCAGAGAAATCTTCATCTCATCCTAATTAAATTTTGCTATCACATATCAATAACATCCAGTAAGATGAATGATAATTGGCAGGATTCAGATAGGATCACGAAACTTGATCTGTTGTTTTAACAAAAATGTGCAGACAACCAAATGGGATTTATTTTTAACTAATTTAGGGATTAAGAGCAGGGCGATTTTAATTTTTTGAGTTTTCTACTCCTTATCAAGTACAGAAAATAAAATAATAATAATAATAATAATAAATTTCCTGTAATTTGTTTTATTACAGTATATGCACAGATCAGATTTGGGAATCTTGTTGTGCAGATGTTTCTCCAGGGCTGCACCAAACTTGACAGAGGCCCATAAAATAACTTCATTTGGAAAAATGAAACTTTATTGGAAATTCTAGGAGTTTTAGGGAACTTATTGGGAATTAACTGGAGAATATGAGATATAAATATTTTGTCTTATCATGGCCAGACACCAATGCCAAAAACAATGAATATTCACCAGATTTATCCAATAGTTTAGTCAAAACGAACTTCACTGTTTGCAGCAATTAGGATTAAATATGTGGCCTCAGTTTTCCAGGTTTGTGTAAGTGATGGAGGAACACGGTGCATGTAGGAGGCGTCGCCTCAAAACCCCTGCAGTGAGCAGAGTGAATGTGACTGACTGTGTTCTGCATCATTTTAGTCAATATTATACAAAATAAATTTCACTTAACCATATTTAAGAACCCCTGGCTTGTACAGCCAAGTTTGAATGTTTATTGTTTATTATTATTAGTCTGTGTTTATTCCTGTTTAATTTATACTAACTCCTATAAATTCTTGCTAATTTCAAGGAAAGCTTCCAAATTTGAACATTTCAAATCTCTTCTGAGTATTTCACAGTCTCTGGACTTGTTTACATTAATCACTTTATGATTACAAACTCTGCCTCACCAGAGGTTTTGAAACTTGCTGAATAAAGGCATTTATCCTGGATCTGGAGCAAAGCGAAACTACTTCAAATCAGAGCCACGCAGACTCCTGAACGACCTTAAAAGCGTCACACCGGTCAGAGCAGCTGGCACATGCGCTGCAGCTGGTGATATGTTTGCTCCTCATGAGGGACGCATCGACTTCCAAACACATCCAAGGTCAAGCACGTTTGTCTCCTGACCTCCGCCTAAAACAGCAGCACGTTTTACTCCTCAAGACGCTCAAATTTAGACAACTTAGTAAGATTTAAACAGCCAAGTTTCTCTGCTATTTTAATGCAGGATACAATAAATTCCCAACTGCGCTGAGAAGGCATCTCAACTTCTGCAGTGGACCAGTCTACATCATGCATTTATAAAATTAGCCCTGCTTACCGCGGGTATTTTTGCAGCGATGTCCTCCGATTAAAATGAACGCGGTTGTCGGATGAGACACGGAGAGATAAATGAGCATATCCACAGAGCAGATTGGGTGAGTGTTTGGTCCAGACTGAGCGCTCACAGGACTCTGAGGACGGACGGAGCATCACATGCTGCATGTGAACATCTGACAGGCAGGGAGGAGAGTCCGGCGCGCACCGTGACGCACAAACACCGCTCATTATGCGCGCTGGCGGACCGACACCTGCCGCTCCCTCACTGGTGATCTGGACGCTGGACTCCATCTCATCCATCCTAAGGGGCGAAACAGCCAGGGTAAATAAAGAAAGTGAGCGTAGTCTTGTTGAATTATTCAGATTGGTTGGAATCTGAGGAATATGACAGTAACTTTCACCCGTGTTGTAAATATCACTCCTGGTAAACTTGAGTTCTACCGTCAGAAGACAGTAAAGTGCTCTTTACTGTCTTCTTCTTCTGAAATTTAAAATAAATAAATCTTTTTTTTTTTTTATTATGTTTTTTTTTTTTAACTCAAATACAGCGGTAGAATAACCCTTGTGTTGGGTTAGGATAGGCCTAAGGGCTACACAAAACATGTTCAATATGTTATGCACAATTATGGAATCTATAGCTTGGTTAATTAGCAACAAAACACTTGTCTTTTCCAGCAGCCATTGTGCATGCAGTGGTAAAAACAGCGACACATACTGTATGTGCTGGTGCTTCCAGTTGCTAGGTGATGGACTGGATTTGGCTGGGGTTGCTAGGTAGCAACGCAGTGCCCATCAATGGTGACTCACCAAATGGGAGGTTTTTGAAACGACTCTTTTTTCAGACACCAAAAATTATAAATACATGGTTAAAAAACAACTGGGTGAGTTTTTAAAGCACTTTGGGTGATTTTAGAAGCAGTTGAGACCAAATGGGAATATAAAAATGGTCCTTTAAAATTAACACAACATTTCATAAAAAGAGCTTCATGCTTATAGTCAAACATGATGGCGGGAGGGTGATGGTTGCATCAGGACCTGGGAAGCATTCCCTAATCAATCTCTAGTAGAAAGATCTGAGGGAGAAAAAAGGGTGTTTGAGAGGCCTAGTTAAAGTCCAAACCTAAATCCAAGCAGGACCTTAGGCTTTGTAGCTGATTTAAAACCATTATGAAAGGACAACCGAGTCATTACAGAGACTCTTTGTAAATTATCTCATGTGCTCAAAGTTTTTATGACCAAGGATGGGAAAACCAGCTGCAGGTTGGTTTAAATAGCCTTTTGTGAGGGCTTTTTTGAATCCAGTCAGAACCAGAACCTATTAGAAATGTAGCTTTGAAAACAGAATCCAGGAAAATGTCAAGTTGCCCCAAACCTGAAGGCGGCCTCCAGATAATCCAGTTTGTTGATCAAGCTGTGGGTGTCCGGAGTCGGACTGGGCGGTCTCTGCTCTATTAAGACCTTGGCACGTCTGCAGCAGACAGGGACCCCAGGGGACCATAAATCACACCCAACACTATATTTCTTAGCACCACAGAGATCCAGGAGGAAGATAGTATCGAGTGGCCATTTTTCATCCTCACCTGATAGATTTATGTTCCCCACATGTCCGCCTCCCTGGTTGTTGCAGTAAAATGTGTTTCATCAATAGAGGTTTATGTTTATCCCGGTCTGAATATTGAATAAATACACCAGATTGAATCTAGACTGGGCTGTAAACATGATTACAACAAGCATCTGTTCAGTTTAAAATATGTGTTTCTGTGCTTTAGTGCGTTACTAAAACCATTTCAGGCTGAAAGGAAAACGTACTAAAATCTTTATTACAGCCACACTTTGCTCTGTGACTCTGTTAATTCTCCTCGTTGAAGCTGACCAGCAGCCAGGAGCCACAGCATCCCAGGATCGTATATCTCATCTCTCTATTGTCTTCCAGAGCCTTGTGATAAATTACTCCACTGTGATTGGCTGCTGAGGCCTCCGAGGTTTCACTAGCATCCAGGATGGAGATTGTTTTACATCTTTTAAGAAGCAAATGTTACAAAGACATCTCCTCTTTCCACTGCAGCACATCTTTTCGATCAGAAAGTTCTCCAGAGTGAGTTAGATAGAAATAACCTTTATTATCCCACAGTGGGGAAATGCAGTTGTCACAGCTGCAACTTTAGGTAGGAACATGAATAGTCATACAAATATAAAAAAATAAGAATAACAAACTGCATAATAGGGATAAATTTGCAACATAAGAATAGCACACTCAGATGAAAAGTAAAATCTAGCTGAGTAAGTTAATTTAGAGAAGAAAAATGTGCAGAATATGCCTGGATACATACATAATTCAACATAATTTACTCAAGTAAGACCGGAACGACTTCAACACATTTTCACTGAAGAAAAGTGAAAAACATCCATGTAAGAAATTACTCAAGAGTAACTGAGTAATTGGTGAAAAGGCAGCTTAAGTATTGAGTAACTCATCAAAAATGAGCCATTTAATATTTAAAAATTACATCATCAGATGAACCAAAATCTAAAGATATGCGGACATTTTAGTATTTTAAAGACCAACATTAAAAAAAATTAATATAAATAAAATACTTACAAAATGAGGCAAAAGAATCATTTTTCCAAATCATTTTTTTTCTTCAATATAAAACTTTAATAAAAACTAGGTGTGTTTCTGTGTCTGCTGAAGTTTCGGTTAAAACATGTTTGTTCTTCATTCAGTGAATTTACCAACAGTGGGTCGAGTATCCAGACATTTTACTCCAGTAAGAATAGCAATACTTCATAATAAAATTACTCAAGTAAAAGTAAAAAGTACAGCATAGTAAAAATACTCAAAAGTTATTACATCCTTTAGCATTGTTCCTGTTTTGTCCAGGAACAACTTTGATTTAAAACAATGGCCAAACCTCTTTAGTTCATGTGATTTCGGTGAAGAACTTTCACTGTAAAAACACCTAAATGTCTCTCATTCATTCCTCGAACGTGATACCATCATTATTTGGATTAAAATGAATCTTAATGGTGATCTTTGGTCCAGTTTTAAGTCTTTGGAAAAAGTAAACAGATTTTCTTCAGAATTGGACAATATTTGCTGCTATTGGGAATCGCTTTTGATGCTAAATGAATCCACAGGATAATATTGCAACCATTGAACATTCAAAGTGCTCCGTGGCTCTAGATCAGTAGCCTGTCTCTATTATCTGAGCAGAAACATTTTTGATTCATACTTGTAGAGCAGGGGTCTCTGACTTTCAGAGGAATAGTTCATTACCATAATGTAATGTTTGCCTGACCTGGAATTTTGTTTTTACGTTTCCACAGATTTGTGACATATTTCCTGTTTTCCTTTAGCAGATTAAAAGTTGCACCTGGAGATGTTTGTTTTGTTCGATGCACCTTTGTGCTCTGTTGTTCAGAAGACTGAGAGATTCTGCGGCCTCAAACGAAACAAGAAAATAAAATGATTAGTGCTCTTATGTGGACTTAAATTAACCCGTAACGGGGCTCTAATTGGACTCGTAAGGACTGACTGGACTCGACATTAATTAAGACCGAGGGCTTCTGATTGCTCCTCGTTTCTTTTTTCTGTTTTCCCAACTCCCTTTTTAGTTTTGGTGATTTAAAAAGACATATTTATTTTCATCTTTCTTTATTGCATTAGTCTGCATGCAACACATTTATTTTAATCACAGCATTAATTGTCTGAAGGCTATAAAACAGACAAATGCCAGAGGAGGTTGAAGACTTTATTAAGAAATGAATTTACAGTGAATTAATGCTCATTGTTTCCCATAAAGAGCTTTGACAAAGAGCACATTCACAGCTGCTGCTGCAGGGCATCTGCTAATTAGACAGCAGAGACACTCAAATATTTGACTCAGCAGAACTGCAGGCTGGTGGGACCGTTCTGTCGCTTTCCTCTCCGATTAGCAAAACTACATCTTAGTTAAAAACTATGCAGCATTATTTGTCGTCAAATGCTGTCATGTTCAACCTCACTGACTGAAAACATTTTTTAAATAAACTACCAGACGATGACTGTTAGGACTTGTTATATTTCCCCCCATAATGTACATGAAACTATCACTATTTTCAAGGAATACTTTTGCAATGTTCCTGTCTGTGTTCATTTGCTGAGAATAGTGTTTTTGACTGAGGAGGAGTGAATGAAGTTGAGACTTTTATTGCTTTAAAATGTACTTTTGCTAGGTTTTACAGAACATAATGGAAGCTCACAGCTCTCCTTTCAGATAAGTTCAGATCCACATTATAACTGCAGTTCATTTGAGTTTGACCTCTGATGTAAGTCAGGAAAGTTTGTCTGCCTGTGTGGCCCTAAGAGTTTCATCAACATGTTAATTTTTGTGAGTTTTTTCAAACTCGGAGTCAGACATTCAATAAGGAGGCTGTGGTTTTCCACGTCCATTTTAGTTATTTTATTTCATTCACTCAATAGAAATACTTCATGGAACAACTAAAAGACATCATGAATGAAAAGGAGCAGAAAGAAGTACAAACTCACATCTGATCCCTATTCACATAAAAAGAACATTATATTAATCTCAAGACACAATTAATTTTATTTCAAATGCACAAAAAACAACAAAACATCAATTTATTCAAGTATTTTTCACTTTACATTTTAACCCTTACAAAAGAAAAACAGTTTGCATTTTTTGGAGATTTTATGTAACATGCCAGATCAAAATAGGTCTTTATTTTGAAATACAACATTTGAAAAGAACGGTTTGCTATTTTTTTAATCTATAATGTTTTGAAGTTTAGCTTGCATCCAAACGTTGGATTGGTTTGAATCCAAGGCTTCAAACCAATGGACTCATCTATTCTTGTATTATGGAATCAAACCATCTGGTAAACTTAACTACAGGTATTTTCCAACAAAACTACAGGACAACAGCCGGCTGACTTCAAAATAACTAACATTTAGAAAACGTAGAAAGGCTATAAATGCTATTAATTCTGCAGAAATTTGGCTATAACAGTTTTAAAACATTTCATTATGTAGAATGAAAAATATTACAGGAGTTGCCAGGATGCTTTGCTTTGTGGCTGCATGGCTGCCTAAGCAAAATGTCACTGCCATCTTCTCATCAGTGCACATGATTTAACCCGACCTTTCCACTAGGACAATCACTCTGCTTGCATGTCGAACAAACCCAGTATAAAAACTAATCACCAGCAAAGCTTGTGTGGCAGAATTTCAAGTTTTGATTTTATTTGCAGCTCTTGGAGCTTTTATGTTGGATTTTCATTCTGAGTTTGTTCTGTTCACTTGAGAATATCTCTTGTCTTACATTTTACTTGCTAAAAGCCCTCTGTCCTTCTTCTGGATGTCTTTCCCTCAAACCTCCCTTTTTGGATCTTGTTTTATCTCCCGGTTCTTGCAGCCTGACGTCAGCAGCGACACATTCCCCCTCCTCTGCGGTTCACCTTCAGTCGCCTCCAACTTCACATTGTCTCCCTGCTGGTTTGCAGCCCCTGCTTTCTGTTTCTGCTCCCCACCTCACACATCTTGCACTCTGTATCTGCATCACATGCAGCCAGTACTTTTCCCTTACTCCAGTCTCATTTATATTCCTCCCTCCCCATTTCCCTTTTCCCTCCTCCCTCCCTCCTTTGTGCTGTTTGCGTTGTCTGGGTCACTCTGAGCTGCTAAAAAAAGCCTTTCCCTGCACTGGGCTCTGTGGTATCATTTATCTAGCACATTATTCTTCATGCAAGCAGCTGTACAAACAGCGTTGCCTTTTCATAGGTGCTGTAATTCTACTCCAATCAAAATCAGATGAGTTTTGACTGATTTGATCAGACGAGCAGGTGATGTTTGCTGCTCCACGTGCCTGACTTGTTCTAATTTTAGCTGAGAAGCTCAGCTCTATCAAAGCTAATATCACTAAATAACCAGAACAGATATAAAAAAGTTAAAATATAACTCATTTTCTTTCTCTACAGGGATTTGTAATATTATTGTTCTTTACCTACGGAGTAGAAATGAACAAAGTTGTCAGATTGGCCATAATCCATGCATGTTCTGCCTCACTCCGATCTTTATTTTTGTTGAAGCATGGAAAGCACGAGGATGTGCCGGTGTTCTGCAGGTGTTCAGGCAGGGGAAAAAAAGTGGGTCATGCTGAACTCTGACAGGCTGACGGGATGTGCTCATCCTGTGTTCGCTGACACTATGTTTGCTTTTGAGCAAAACCTGCTACACAATAAGGTTCTCATCAGTCCGTCATCTAAGGATTTACAGAGAAACTCATCAGGATGGCATGCCAGGCTATGACAGGTGACAGGTTTGTGACAGAACCTCACAAACACATCTGTTATCTGGTATGAGAGCGTGCTGCTAATTTAAGAACAAAATAAAAACTGAATTTTATTAAAATCCTCCTTTAGTCACTTGCAGATTTCCCCTTCGACAGCTTTATGAGAAAAATATCAAGAGGCTTTTTTTGCCCTCAGTTAAAACTTGAAAATGTAAACAAATAAATAAACTTTATTTGATTAAAAATCCACATTTGGGACTAATTCACCATTGTTGCAAAAAAAAAAAAAAACAATCAATGTTTGAGTCGAGTCCCAAATCAAGCGAGTCTTGGATCAAGTCCTGAGTCTTAAAGTGAAGGAAGATTTTTCAGACCATTTTTTGGAGCAGTTGCTTAAACACAAGGATTAATCAAACACAGCATATATGTTCTTCAGATTAGATTAAACACCTGAATCTGGATGGAAAGTGTGATGTCCACTATGTGAAGTCACGCTCAAACATTCATGCTTTTTAGCCTAAGTGACGTTAACAACTGCTTCATAATTTCTTAATGTGTGACAAACAATCCAGGAGGCTTGATAACTTATGTGATTTGGACACCTTAAAACATGTGTCAAACTCGAGGCCGGTGGGCCAAATCTGGCCCGCCATAGCTTTTAATGAGGTCCTGCAGATTCTAGACTAAACACTAAATATTATCAATGCAGCTTTTATCTGTTTACTGCCAAGTGATATCAATCAGTCCCTCCAGTTTCTTGAGAATTATTGTGGAAATTCACGCAAAATCACCAAATCCCCGCTCTTTTTTGCACTAATACATAATTGAGTTTATTGCAGATTTTTATAAAAAAAAAATGTCAAAAACTTTCTTACTTGTATAAATATTTCCAAATTAGTACAACAAACCCTTGCAAAAAAATCACAAAAAGAGTCACGAAATTCTGTAGGGACTGAAAAGATGCTCAATAATATGTAATTTTAAAAACTCATTGATATTTTAACAGTTTGTGAACAGCTTTTATCAATACATTCTGGCACAACCGGCCCTTTAAGAGCATTCATGATTTTGATTTGGCTCAAAACAAAAATGAGTTTGACACCGCTGTCTTAAAGGAACCCTGTAATTAGATGTTATTCAGATAAATGCAGTAAGAAATGATGCTAAATTTGTTTAGATTTCAACCAGAAGGGAGAATGTGCAGCAAGGACAAGACTGAACCCTGAGGGACTCCACATGGGCTGATAGAAACTTACATGATCTAGTTAACATGAACAAGGAAGTTTCTGTGACAAATAAGATATTAACTGAGCTGCAGTGAATGTGAGTGGTTGGTGGACCCAGCTTGTATTCTTTGTAGGCCCTCATGCGACCTTGACCTCTGTTAGAAATAAATATCCTTTAAAACATTTCTGCTGTAATCATAACTTGGTCTGTAGAGGGCAGGACTATTTAGTTGTTCAAGTCCAGACAATCAAATGACCTCAATATCACTCAGAGATTTAAAGCGGGAACACATTTACCCCTCTCATTCTAGCTTTTTGACACAGATAAGCTCATTTTGGTGCAGGGTACAGCAAATTGCCCTGCTAGGCCGTTGTTGGGACATGTGTCTGTCAGTGGAGGGCTACCACCAGATGGTCTCTCTCTGAGGGAACAAAGGACAAAGCTCCTGTCGCCAGGGACAATTAGGGACAATTTAAGCCTTTTATGATAGCGAATGATTGTGAATTGTGTTAAAAGCCTCACTAGCAAGTGGGTAGTGATGACGCTGAGCTGTATGTGCAAATCTGCTCTGAAATATGAGTAAAATGGAGATAAAAATGTCTGAATTGGCAGCAAGGGAAGACCCCTGTGCCCCAGTTGCTGCTGTGCAGTCTGTAATCCTTTGCGTGGGAGTGCCCTACTTAGTACGTGCAACAGAATATAACTCAGTATTTTATTAATCATAAACAACCCTACTGCCTCACAAAAAAAGAAGTGAAACATTCATAAGCAGGGCAGTGATGTATGTTTTCAATGGTCAAAGTAATAATAATAATAAAAAAAGTTTTTATTATGAAAATAACCACTAATTTACTCTCTTCCTAAAGTCCGGAATTACTTTTTCTTTTCTTTTTATCGTACTTTATGTGTCGGAATATGTAATCCAATATAAATAATCATTAATCATTTTTTATAAACGCATCCTGGATAATTAAGAAAAATGTAAATGGTGGTAATCTGTTTATTCATTTATTGGTTTATTTGTTTGTTTACTTTTTGTGGTAGTTTTAATCCATTTGATCCAGCTGCCGTTGAAGTGGTTGGTGGGGAGAGAAGAAGAAACAAACCCGCCCTCTTGTGGTAATTTCTGGCATTACATGCTCACTCAGCTTCCAGGGCTTGTACAGCTTGTAATTGTTAACAATTTGAGTATGCTCTAATTAGTAAAAAGAGTTCAAATATGAAGATTTTCTAAAGATCTACACCTATGTCATATAATTACATCAAATGACAGAAAGTTGCAACAATAGAGCCATATGATGAAAAGTAATGGTGTCATTAGAAATCTTTAAAAGAAAAACAAGTTTGTAGAAGCAGAATATATTTAGTTTTCCCTCGGGATCAATAAGGTATTTTTGAATTTGAATTGAATTAGCTAAGCAGAGATGCTATAACCACTGGGACACATTAAGTTATTGTTAAATCAGTGGGGTATTATTTAATAATAAAGGAACATTGGCTTCAACTAATCTCTAAATGTCTATTGGTACATGTTATTTCAGGCATCAACCAGCTTCGGGTATATTTCTGGCTGAATTTTGATAACTTTTCTTGTCAGATGATGAATAAAGCTCATATTCAGTAAATTAGTGTGTTTCATTATATTCTCCCACCATATGATGATAACAAACATAAAGTTCTGTTTCTTGAACATTTCAGCGCTAACGTTCGGTTTTCTAAACCCTTAAAACTCTTAAAAACCTTCATACTATACGAAATATTAAACCCTCACTCCTTCGGCAGAATGGCACATAGAGGAGAAGGGTAGAAGCCGCAAGGAGCCTCAGGATCTGTACACCGCCATGTTGTGAGAGGCGATTAGTTGAGTCAAGGGCCAAAATCTGTCCAGTCTCCTTATTTGATTCACTAGATCTTTTTTACTTTTTGTCACAATAATCATCCACTAATGAACTTTCATA
>CAEFZX010024625.1:0-21760 GCA_903066825.1 Alfaro cultratus | reverse complement strand
CGCACCCACACACGCACACGCACGCACACACGCACACACACGCGCACACACGCGCGCACACACACACACACACACACACGCACACACGCACGCACACACGCACACACACACGCACCCACACACACGCACCCACACACGCACGCACACACATACACACACACACACACACGCACGCACGCACAGACTCGGTATTCACACATGCTGCATCAGCTGGTCCGTTCACAGCCTCACCAACACATGTGAGGCACAGATAAGAGCAAAGAGACGCCGGCATCCTGTTTATGCTGCTCCACTCCCTCTGCACTCGCTCGCTCCAGCAGCAGCTGATGATCGGATATACGGGCGTGTTTCTGCTGCGACCAAAATGAAGTTTAAAGGAGCAGTATTATGTGTTTTCAGGCACATAGTGCCATTTTACTGCTTAATCAGGTAACTATGTTACCTTCGGTTGTATTAAAATTGCTCTATATCAAATATGACTTAAAAGAAATTTTACTTTGTAATTCAACGCCTTGAAATTGGGTCTCTGTCTCTTTAAAAACTTCTGCTCTTTCTTAAACGCCGCCTTCAGAAAGTCATCCCAACATGGCTTCTCTATTAACCCTTTAATGTTTTTACCAGCGCTGCTCTGAGAAGTAGCTCTTATAATGAGCTCAGCAGATGCACCAGGTGTTTGCTAATTGCTGCTGGCTAGTCTGAAGGAGCTCAGTGGGGAGGAGCTGTGCCTCGAAGGCGGGGCTAGGTCCAACCAGGTGTTTTACACAGCCGAATGGTTGCCATGGAGACAGAGTAGTTAAGGATTTCTCAAACATGCGTGAAAGAATCAAGACACTCTGGGTTTGTTTCTGATGAGGGAAAAACGTCACAACATGACGGAAAAGTCGGTTTTAGATTATTCTGCCCCTTTAAGGTTTCCCACTTGTCAGAAAGAAAGTTTGGGTGAACAACTGGAACTGGTTGTATTCATAAATAAAGTTTTTTTCTCAATAAAGCAACTTTTTACTCTTAATTTTAAGACATTTTTTATATTAAACTTGCATCTTTATTGGCTACATTATTTTAGTTAAACAAAAATTTTCATATCCTGTCTTAAGAAAATTGCTCAAACACTTTTGATAAAAAACCAATAACCAAGCATTCAGATTCAAAAAGTTAAATTTAAAACAATATTAATCAGATGACTCATTAAATCAGAGCCAAACAAACTTGAACTATGTTTTGAGTTGGTTTTATGTTTTTAGAGCAACTTTACTCATATTATTATGGCACCATTGGTCCTTCATTGAAATAAAAATCTTATTTCTCTAATTCTTTCTTTTATTTTTCACCTCATAATTCTGAAATGGATGTTCAACTCAAATTACCTTTAGAAAGAAAAAACACGGGCTGCAAATTTGGCTAAAGCAAAAAGAATTTCTAATGATATAAACTTTAAAAATTAATCACAAGAAGTTATATTAAGATAAAAGTATGCAGTAAATGTTTTTTTGCTATTTTTGATGTAAATATGTTTGTTTGTGCTGCAGAAACAGAAACATTTTCTCTCTCTGTAGCATGATGCCCTCTGCTGTTAGACACTAAATGACACACATTTTTACCATCAGACCAAACTTTGTTTTTCATGAAAAACCAGGAAAATGTTTCAATTTTGTTTCCATTTTCTGTTTGTTTAGATCAGAAACCAGAGTCAGATTCACCAAGAGGCTTTCTGAAATGATGCATCAGTTGTAAATGTAATTAGAAGCGCATGTTTTATTTTTAGATTTCGTTGACATAATCACTTTGTCTTCATGTCAGTGATTCCCAACATGGGGGGCCCGGCCCTTTAAAAGGAGCATGAAGAAGTTCAGGGAGGATCCAAGGCTTTGGAGGCAAAGAGAGAAATTTACAAACAAAAGTCCAGGTGAAATTTACTTTATTTGTCATTTATTATTAAATTATTTAAGTTAAACAAGTTTGCAAAAAAATAGGTGAATCTCAGACTTTAATCTCAGAATCTTAGTTCTGTGCCAAACTATGTCCAAATCCAAATGAATAATCAAACATTCTTGGGTGTCAACTATGTTGCCAGTATGTGAAAATAATCTTATAACTGTCTCTTCCTTGTGGGAGGATTTGTAAACCTTCATGTTATCCATGTTTAGAGATAAAGTTTAGAAATTTTCGGTTAAGAAATTGGACTATTAAAAATTGCCTTTCTCAAATTTATTTGTTTATTTGAGCTTTAAGACTAGATTTGCCTGATTTAATATAAACAATTTAAATAATTCTGATTCTGATATTAAAGTTATAACTTTTTTAATGGCACTAATATTCCTCCGTAAATTGAGGCAGCATGCTTTAGGAGTCCTGACTTACTGATGTTATCTACAGTTTAGTTATTAAAGAAATCACCAGATTTTCATCAAATATTTGCAGATAATTTGCCATCCTGATAGTTTTCTTTGTGTTTTTCTGCTGCTAACAGTAAACATGCCAATAAAACTGAGTAGGTGCTCATTTAGCCATCTGGTGGTTTTGATTACATGTTGTAAAAGTCAGAGTATTTAATGGGTTACCCACAAATCCTTCTATTTCACCACAGGCTTGTGAAAATTTAAATATTTCAGGGTGGAGATTCTCTCGTTTCAGGATTCAAACATTGTTTCTAAATAGAAATAAATCCCCAAACCTCAGAAAATTATCCTGAAACTTTTCAAAACAACAATTTGTGGTAAATGATTTCTCTGAGAAATAGTTAATAGTATTATTACTCGTCAGTTAGTACATAGAAAGCAAACACTAGAGACTATCAGAGAGCAGTATTCATTGACAAAATAACCAATTAGAGAACAAACAACAAAAAGAAACAAAAATAAAATAAATTAAATGGATAAAGACAAAACTGTTCAGCACATTCCTCTGAAATGCATCTGTCTTTCTCTCTCTGCTGTTGTTTTGAACACGTTTCAATCCCCTTCCACAGCAGCGCCATGGCGACATGCCCAAGACTCGGCGCATCAGCATCCGTTACCGTGGCAACAGCCGTGGACCAGGCCAAGGAGCCGACACGGTTCCCCGAGAACAGCTGCAGCAGCGGAGCAGCATCTGTCAGGAGCGACGAAACATGGCCGCCTTCACTGCCAACCTGCTTGTTAAAGAAACACGAGCAAAACTCGTTATTTTACGTTCCCACCGTAAACAGCAGCGATGCAGGTTCATGTTGTCACTGTGGAACCTGAAAAACTAAACCCAGAGTTTCATCGCTGCTGCTTTTCACCATTTAAGGTGAACTAAACATGTCAAACAGACTAAATAAGCTACATTATTGGGTTTAAATGAAGACATTTACAGAGGAAGCACAATAAAATAGTTAAACTATTTGCTGCCTCAGCAAAAGTTTCAAAAGTCTAAAATTTTCAATCTCAGAAATTTCAAAGATTTTTTATTTGTTTTCTCACAAATTTTTGACATTTCAAAACTTAAAAATGTCAAAAATTTTTTAGATTAATCTCTATTTCTGAAATATCACAAATTTTGGCATTTTCAAACTCAGAAATGTAATTAATTTTTTTTTATAGAAAACTTAATTTATATGTTTTTTCTCTCTAGAATTAGTTTAATATCCTGTTGTTTATATGAGCACAAATATTACAAAATGCCTTGCAAATATTTCTAAATTAACACCACAAAATCAGACATTTTTATTGCAAAAGCTCACCAAAACAAATATTAAATCCTGGAGGGACTGATCAGTGTGAAAATATGTTCAATATAATTTAATTTTCAGAAGTACTGATCTAACTGCAGAGACAGTTATTTATTAAAATTTTAACAGTTTGTTGTTGTATTTTATCACAAGCGGCACTTTGAGAACATTTATGGTTTTGATGCGGCTCAAATTGAAAATGAGTTTAACGCTCCTGCTGCTGCTGCTGCTGCAGAGAGTAAAAATAAAGTAGGCCACCAGGTTGATGCTCAAAGCTGCAGCAGCCAACTAAAAATACTGCAAACATTTTTAGCATGTGAACATGAGAGCTCATCTTTACAGGTTTAGCATGTTAGCTAAAGCTGTAGCTACGACTCACAACCTCATGAAGCAGAAAACAGAAACTTTGCTGGGATCCCTCCATGTTTTTATAGTAATTCCTGTTATTCTGATGATAAGGAACAAATCATTACAGAATCTGACTGTTATTTTTCCCCTGAAATATGACTGGTTTACCTGGAAATTAACAAAAGTTCAACCTTTGGAGATGAAGATGTGTTTTTGTAAGATTTTATGAAAAGGTTTTACAATTAATAGCATGCTCCATCATGCATTTTGTGCAAGTTTCGCATAAACATTAGACATGTACACATGTTTTAAACATCGTAATCTGGTGTAATGAATCTCAAAGAACTTGTTCAGCCAAAGTTTTTCCAAGTAGTTTGTAACTTTGTAGGAGGAACTTAAATGCAAATTTCTGCTCCAATATAATTCTTAGACTGAACAATAGGATTCAATTGGGGGAAAAAACTGAAGAAAATCAACATTTACATGAGATGTTGTATGTTTAAAGTAACAAGTCAAGTCAAAACAAGATGAGCTTGAACATATAGAGGATTACTTCAAATGACATGTTGAGAATTTGTTTGGGTTTAACCAGGATTTGCTTAGGACTTATTATTTGGGATATTATAATTTAATAAGTAACTGTTTAAGTTTGTTATTTCATAAATCTAGTTAGCATCTGGCTCAAAACGGACTATTTGTGGACCGTCAACCGAATGAACTCTATATCCCATGATGCTTTACAACTAGTAGAAGAAGAATTTGAAGTGAGACGAAGAAGAAATTAGTTTTGGAGGGATTTTTCCCAGAAAAGAGCTATGCTAGCTTAGTTCATTCTTTATTCACTAACGTTCATCTGAATAATCCACCCGACTCCTTTTCGTCTTTGCATGAGTCGAATCTACAACATGACATCTGCAGTTTTTATTTTCCTCCTTACATTTCATCAGCAGCAGCAGCTTAAAGGAGCAAATGAGCAGAAATGTCAATGTTATACTTCTCTTTATGCGAGTCATGAGGGACCTCATGATCCGAAGATGTTTCAACTTTTACTTTCTGTCTCGATCAGTTCTTGATTGTTTTCTTATATCTTCTGTTTGTTCGGTTTTTCTCACTAGATGTGTTTCCATTCACCACAAAGCTGCACAATTTGACATTTCCAAAATAAATTTGCTGAATGGAATCACCTCAATTTAGAAAAAAACTCTAGTTTGTTGATACATTTTAGCAATAGAAACTTCTTTTTTCAGAGCAAAATATGTTGTTTCTTAAAGGGGAATTATTTTGTATTTTGCAGGTATATAGCAAAAATCAACTATGTTATAAAAATGCTTTAAATATGAAGTATGACTTACAAGAAATATAACTTTGAAATTTAACTCCTTGAAATTGTGCCTCTGTCTCTTTAAAAAAAACTCCTGCTCTTACAGGAACACCGCCTTCAGGACTTCATCACAACATGGCTCCTCTATTAACCCCTTAACATTTTCACCAGCATTTCACTAGTGGATAGTTTATTAGATTCAAAGATCCACCAGGTGTTTGCTAATTGCTGCTGGCTAGTCTGAAGGAGCTGAGTGGGGGAGGAGCTGCACCTCAAAGGTGTGTCTACGTCCAACGAGGCGTTTTGCACAGCTGAGTAGTTGCCATGGAGATGAAAGGATTTCTCAAACATGCATGAAAACAATCAAGACAACACTCCAGGCTTGTTTTAGATGATATTATAACATCATGCAAAGATCAAAAAAGTTGATTTCACGCCATGCTGCCCCTTTAAAGATGTTTAAGCCTATTTCTTGTTGTCAAACATGTTCATTTTAAAGGGGAAATAATAAGCAAAATTATATTCGCACATCTTTGTACTTCCATTTGGGTTTCAACTGCATCTAAAAACAACCCAAGCGCTTAAAAAACATCAACATTGTCAATATGTTAATGTTTTTTGCTGTCTGAAAAATGAGCTGATTCAAAAACCTAGCAACCCCAGCAGAGATCCGCCCGTCACCTAGCAACCCCAGCAGAGATCCGCCTGTCACCTAGCAACCCCAGCTAAGCCCTGCCCGTCACCTAGCAACCCCAGCAGAGATCCGCCCATCACCTAGCAACCCCAGCAGAGATCCGCCCGTCACCTAGCAACCCCAGCAGAGATCCGCCCATCACCTAGCAACCCCAGCAGAGATCCGCCCGTCACCTAGCAACCCCAGCAGAGATCCGCCCATCACCTAGCAACCCCAGCAGAGATCCGCCCGTCACCTAGCAACCCCAGCAGAGATCCGCCCATCACCTAGCAACCCCAGCAGAGATCCGCCCGTCACCTAGCAACCCCAGCAGAGATCCGCCCATCACCTAGCAACCCCAGCAGAGATCCGCCCGTCACCTAGCAACCCCAGCAGAGATCCGCCCATCACCTAGCAACCCCAGCAGAGATCCGCCCGTCACCTAGCAACCCCAGCAGAGATCCGCCCATCACCTAGCAACCCCAGCAGAGATCCGCCCGTCACCTAGCAACCCCAGCAGAGTCTGGGGGAAAATAACTGGTGATTTAACTTAAAGCCAGGTTGTTGTTTTTTTGGGGATAATTTGTCTTTTCATGAATGAAATAATCAGACTACAGCATTTTCAGCATTTTTTTCTGATATTAAAATTTGAAACCTGCTCTTTTGTCAAAAAACAAAAAAGCCCAGAAGAAGTCGTTATGGTGAGGGAAACATTTTTCACAGTTTAAACATTACGTTTTAATCTCAAACCTTTAAATAAACGGCGGTGGGGTTTTGTTTTAGGCATCTTTAAAACCACAAAATGAGAGAAAGGAGGAGGTTTGCTGCTGCATGGCGGATCATTAGCTCACTAGGTGCTACAGCGCGAGTTCAGACGACTACCACTACAAACATGCAGAAATAGTTTTATTTGGTCGTTTACGGGGACGTCCTGCTGAGTTCTGTGCTAGAGGAGGAGGAAATTCAAAAGGAAACTCTGAACTAATCTGGACATTTTTGGGAGTGTGGTGAGTGGAAAAAAAAGAAAAAACGGCGCTGGGTCTTCCAGCTCGTTCTGGGCTCGGGGCCAAAGCGACTGGAGGAAGGAAGGCGGGAGGCAGAGGAGGAGGGATGAAGAGGAGAGGAAGGAGAAAGCAGACAGGATCTGCAGGGATTGCAGGAGCACATTAACTCTTTCCTGACCAGAACATCACCTCTTTTTTAGTTTTCTCCCATTTTACGATTAAATTTTCCTTAAATTTGGTGATTAAAACGTCTCCTGTTCACAAGGAAAACTGTTCTGTTCAGAAACTTTAGTGGAAATCAGAGTCTAGAGTATGAAATCTTGTAAAAATCTGCAAACACCTGCTGGGGTTTAGCAGCGCTGCAGCAATTATGAGCAACTGTTTGTCCTCAATTTGAGAACAAAGGAAGAGGAGAAGGAGGTGATTTTGGACGCAAAAATATGGAGGAACTTTTGAGTTTTTCAGCTAACTATTTTAAAACTGAAAAATGTTAGGAAACAAGCAAAAAAACAAAAACAAATATCAAACAGAAACATCATCTCAACACTGCAAAAACACAAAATATTACCAAGAATTTTTTATCTATTTTCTAGTACAAATATCTAATTACACTTAAATAAGACAAAACTAAGTTATAATTTTCATCAATGTTAATAAATTATTGGTTCAAAACAAGCTCCTATGTTTTTATGAAAAGTTACTACTAAGTTAGTTTTGTCTCATTTTAAGTGTACTAAGATATTAAAACAAAAATACTTAGATTTTGTTTTTTGCAATGAATCCAATGATCAAAATGCAAAAACACAAAATCTTCCCAAATATTTTTGGTCTGGTTTCTAGTGCAAATATTACACTCAAATAAGACAAAACTAACTTATTAGTAACTTTTCAGCAAGAAATCGGAGCTTGTTTTAAGGCAACAATTTCTTAATATTGATTTTTCTTCATTATTTCACTTATAAGACATTTTTCTGCTGTTTTAAGTGAAATAATCTTCCAGTTGATCTATAACTTTAAAAAAATCCAGGACTGGTTCAAAACCTTTTGGGGCCCCACAGAGTTTCATTTGTGGGCCCCAAACTCCAACATGTCAACGTCAGATTCTTCATCATTCCTAAACTACTTTATGTAGCAAGTGTAAAGTCAGAGTGGTATTTAAGTGTTGTTTTAATTATTTGCATTTATTTATATCAAAGAGATTTTTAAAAACAAAAACAATAAGTCACCAGTAGGACAAGAGAAATCGTGAATGCATAACCAGGAACAAAAATAATTAGCTTGTCTTTACGCCGTAGGAAGAAGTGAACATTTATTTACTCCTATATCTCAATTGAATAAAACACATCAATTATCCACTCAATGCTTATCAGAAATTTGTAATTAAAAAACCATGTTAACCAACAATTAAATGATATTACATAAAACAAAATGATTACAAGTGGTCTCTCATAACAGGACAGGAGAATTTACTGATCCATAATAATTTAAAAGGTAACATCAGCCGATAAACACTAAATTTACATTGATAACTTATATTTCCCCAATAGTGGCAACAGCAGGGAGAATTAAATCGATTATGTACCAACAATAAAAAATAACAGAAATTGTTTTTCCATGTTTAATAGCAGTTAGTTTATTCATTATTTTTAAATTTGTACATGTATTTTATCATGCTAGTCTGATGCTCTTGGGGGCCCTCTGGTGGTGTGGGGGTCACATGCAGCCACTTTAACTTAGTTTTGTCTTATTTTCAGTTAACTAAGATTTTTGCACTAAACTAGACCAAAAATTATTTTATAAGATTTCATAGTTTTTGCAGTGTATGCCCTGAGATTTCATCTTCAAACACCCCAGTGTGGTTGTTTTTTTCCCCACAATATTTTGCAGTAAATTAGATCAGGACAACTAAAAAACAAACAGTTTTTTTAGTTGCTTTTCAAACAAAAATTTGGAGTTTAAATCATAAGTTGTTGTTTTTTTCTTTCCTGCATGTTGCAGCTTTTCCGTCTTCATCCGGAAGAGACACAAAACGCGGAAAGTCAGGTAAACATCTCCAATGGCCGCCATACTAATTATGTATGCAGGGACGGCGTCTGCAGGAATCATTTGCTGCACTGTGACTGCAGCAGCGTTACTGAGTCTAACCTCAGCTTCACATTCAACTTTCTCTGTTTTTATTTAATATTCTGTCTGCAGTGATTCAGTTTCTCCCTCTGAAATCCTTCCACCCATGAAATTCATTCATCGATCTTTGTAGTTGTGTTTGATTCTCCAGTGGAAGTTTGTTTTAAAATATGTTTTCTGCTGCACTGAAAAAAATTACTAACATTGATTCAGCTGGAGCATGTAGTTATTTAAAATGATAAAAAGCATGTTTACGAGCACTGCATAGAAAAGCAAGAAAATAAAGCAAATGCAGAATAGTAATAAAGTAAACCACTCTAAAAGTTAAAAAAAAATTACTTAAATTTTTTTGGTGCAGTCCAAAACCAGTGAAATATCTTAAATATACTTCATCAATTGCATAACTGCAACTAAAAAAAATTTAGTCAATATGAATAATTGTAGCTAGTACATTAACAAAATAAATTAAAGGGGCAATAAAACTGTTACAATGTTATTCCTTCATCAAAACATTACCTATTGCTGCTTTGATTCTTTAATGCATGTTTGAGAAATTCTTAATCTCCATGGCAACCATCAACGGTAAAACGCCTGAGTGGACCTAGACCCGCCTTCGAAGCACAGCCCCTCCACAACAGAGCTCCTTCAGACTAGCCAGCAGCAATTAGCAAACTGTTGAGCTCATCGTAGGAGCTGCTTCTCAGTGCAAAGCTGGTAAAAACGTTGTTAAAGGGTTAACAGAGGAGCCATGTTGGGAGGACTTCCTGAAGGCGGAGCTTCATAAAGAGCAGGAGTTTCAAAGAGACAGAGGCCCAATTTAACAACAGAATGTAACAGTTACTTGATTATATGCCTGGAAAATGAGTAACTGCCCCTTTAAGTAAATATAACTGAAACTATAAGTTAGAAAAACAGCAAGGTTAAGTAAAAATCACATAAAAAATTAAGAATGTGACTGAAATTCTCAGTAGATTTTACTAATAGAGAAGGTTGAGCAATATAAAAAGTTGTTTCTTTTGTTTAGGTGAGAAATTGTTTTCTCCGCCCATTTATTGCTGCATTATAAAGTTAAACGCTGCTCTTGACCATTGGTGGTTACCATAGCAACCGCCGGTAACCAACAGCCTTTTATCTGTTGCCGTGTTTAACAGCGGTATGTATTAGGATCAGCTGTTTTCTTTAAAAGTTTAGCATATATTTCAGACAAATGTAATCACCACGTTTTCTACGTGATTTTAACTCATTAAAGTTGTGTATTTTAGTTAATTTTACATCTAAATGTTGCTAACTGTTGCTGCACTGAACTCGTTTTCTAAACAAAGTCCACAAACTGTCAGATTTATTGAGGTTGGGAATAGAAGCATAATGTTAGCCTCTCGTTACCACGGTAATTTGGGATTAATTATAGTAGCATCAATCCAACTGTTGGTTTGAGGCGCAGTTAATGAATAAGCAACATCTTAAAAAAGAAAGATTATATTTTTAACATTAACAGTTGAAAAAATATTTTTTGTTGCAACTATGTGCCTTTTTGTCACTTTCGACAAAAACATGATGTCATGTGAGTTGTTGAATGCATTATTGTGTCATTCTCCGTTAATTGTTCTTAATTTTTGTGATTGTAATTTTAGCTGTTTGTCTTTTTGATCAAATTTTGTATTTTATTCTTATATTTCTATGTTTTTTTAAAGTGCTTTATAAATAAAATTGGAATGGAAAAACAATGTCCCATTGAAGGAAATGTATTAATTCTCCTGTCTAAGGTCTTTATTTTAAGATCTAAAAATTAAAATGATATAATAAAATTCAGAGGTCCAGAGCATCTTGAGATTCATGAACATTTGATTAACTTTGGGGCTGGGCAATAAATCAATACCAACAGACACATGATCAATATCAAATAATACATGGCAGCCATGTTAGATTTTGATGCAAGGGTTGGTCATAGAAATCCAACTTTGACACTTAGAATTTGTTTGCTTTTCTGTCAAGAAATGTAAAAATGCAAAACCAATGCATGAAGGCTGATTTTTATGTTGTTAATGACAGAATAGAAACTGGTTGGAGAATATTTGCTCTGCAGGTGAAACTGACAGAGAAAAAGAAATGTTTTCTGTAATCAGGCACAGTCGATTGTAGGTAGAAACATTTCCACTGAAAAGTGGCAACGGGGCCATCGTAGTTATAAGACGGGAGGAAAAAAAGCTAATTTTTTTGTCAAAAAATTCAGAAATTTTTAGACTGAGCAAAAAAAAAAGTTTCTAAAGACACTAGTAGAAAGTTCTGCAAAAAAATAAATAAAATTGGGAGAATCTCTGAGCTCAAAATGTTTTACGTTTTCCAGAAATGATTAGTAATTCTCAGAAATCTTCCTGTAAAACATAGAAAATGTCTGAGTTTCAAAAGTAAAATTTTTTTTGACAACTGAAAAATTGAAAAGATGTAAAATCATCATTTTTTTCCTTGCAAATTCCAACTTCTAGTCTTGAGAATTTCCTTGGGTTTTTCTGGAAAATTTCTGAGATTAATCACATTTACAATTTCTTGAAGTTTATAAACTTCAAGAAAGAGTAATCAAAAAAATAAAATTTCTTCTCACAAATGTACAACTTTTTGAGTTCAAAGAATGTCCAAGTTTTTGAGATCAAACTCAAAATTGTAATTTTCTTGCAAATTTCTGACTTTTGGAGCTCAGAAATGTCCAAGATTTTTCTAGAAAATTTCAGATTCATTAATGTTGAATTTTGTGTTTATTCCTGAAAATGTACATCTTTCTGAACTCTTAAGAAACTCCAACATTTTTCTAGAAACTTTCTAAGAGAAAACTGAAAATTGTAATTTTTTCTTGCAAATTATTTGAACTCAAAGAATCTCAAACTTTTTTTCTGAAATATTTCTGAGATTTGTTAATCTAAAAATTTCAGAATTTTTAAAAAACTTTTTCAGCTCAGCTGATATTGTTTTTTTTCTAAAATTTCTGAGATTAATCTCAAAGTTTGCTTTGTCTCAAACATTTTCAACTGTTATAGTTTAGAAATTTCCAAGTTTTCCCCAGAAAATTTCTGATTCATTAGTATCACAATTTTTACTTTTTTTTTTCTTGCATTCATGACTTTTTGCGCTCAGACAATCTCCAAGTTTTTCTTTAAAGTTTCTAAGATTAAACTTTTTTTTGTGTGAGTTTTTAAATATTTTCTAGGAAAAAAAAATCTTTTTTTTCCTGGAAAATTTCTGAATTTAATCTCAAACTTTCCGATTTTTTTCTTGCACATTTACATCTTCTTGAGCTCAAAGAATCTCCAACTTTTTTTTTTTTTTTTTTTTTTTTAGAAAATGTCTGATCATAATGTAAAATTTGTGAGGTTTTTGGGGGAAATTTGCTCCATTTTTCCTACCTACAGAGACAGTAAGCCGGAGCACCGACTTCCAGCGGTTTCCAGCCCCGCAGCCAGGCTCAGCATCCGGGAAGCGGAACCTGGAATGCCGCTTTGCTTTTCTTTCCTTCCGCCCTTCAGACCCGGCAATGATGGAGCAGCAAAAAGCGACATGATTGGTGGATGCAGCAGGCAGCGGCGGAGAAATGCAAACCCCTCGGCTTTGTTGCGTTAGAGGAGGAAACGCCGGATCCTGCGGTGGGAAGCGGACTGGATCCTCCCGCAGCTCTGCGGTAAGAACAAAACCCAGACACACAGCAATGCGATTCAGTGAGGAGGGTGGAAAAAAAGGAAAAAAGAAACAGCCCGGGGGTGCCGCGATAGCTCTCAGACAAACCCGGCTCGGCTTGCTTTGCGTGACAGCTGCGGGACCAATGGAAACATGCGGGAAGCCAGCTGCGCTAAAGGCTGCAGCCAATGGAAAATGTGAGATCCGGAGAGCCGAGGTTAGGCTGGCTGCAGCAGCCAAACTTCCCAGTGAAATTTAAAAAAAGGCTGTTTGTGTTTTGGCTGCTGCAGAGGCCATTTTAGGTAAGAATCGTCCTCTAAGTTAGGGATGCGGGGGGAGGATGTTTGCGGGTGCAGACGGGAGCTGGAGTCCCGCATCCAGGCTGAACGCGGTGCTGGAAGCTTTATGTGGATTAAATAGATATTCCACTCCTCTTTTCTCCCTCCCTCCCCATCCCTCTCTCCCTCCCTCCCTCTCCGTTGCGTGCTAATTTTTTATGCATTTTTCTAAACTGTCATGGCGATTTTGTGTCCTTGGAAATAAAAAAAGCAGCGGGCGCCTCTTTCTCTCCGCTTCTCGGGCTCGCCGGGGTGAGACTGCGGCCGGGAGTCCGGAGCAGGTGAGCTGTCCGCCGGGGGGAGAGGCTTTTCTCTCCCCGGAAAGACGGAGTTTTTAGCGGCTGTCTGTCCACACGTGTAAAGGAGACAGGCGGCTGTTGGGATGTATTTACAGCAGCGATGCAGTGACATTACAGAAGCTAGCTCTGAGCTAGCTGCGGGGGCTAACACCAAACAGGACTCTCGGTCTCCGTTTCTCCTTCCTCCCGGTTTTATCCGCTGCTTCTGCCTCCCGGTTTTCGGTTCTCCTCACCGCGAACTTCTCTTCCCATCCTTAGCCAGCTCTCCCAACTTGTGGCAGCTAGCCGCGTTAGCCTCCGCAGCTGCTAGCCTTCGTTAAAAAGAGGTTTGAGGACGGCTAGGCTCTTATTAGCCTCTTAGCCTCCTGACTCATTACAGCAGCCAGGTGTGCGGGAGAGCTCACGCACACCTGACCAGGTGTTGGAGACAAAGGATGGCAGCTGAATGCTTACACAGCTCACTCCCGTCTGAATGCATGCAGGCATATTTATGTTATGTTACATGCTGCTAGAGTTATCCAGTTTGCTATTTTTTATTTTCTATTATGCATAAACAGAGAAAAAAGCTTTGTTTTCTATTTGTGAGTTTGGGCCGATATTTGTATTACTGTTGTGGACGATATGGCTGGAAAAACGTATCATGATATAAGCATTTCATATCATGGATATCAATAATTACTGATTAGTTTTTTGGTTTTAAATATCATAACATGAGTGGCATAACCTTTCCTGTTTAGTCACAGTTTTCACTCCACTCCATTGTTTATTTTTAAGCAGTTAGTGGCAAAACCTCAAACTGCTGCTGAGCAAGTTACTCAACAGGTTGTTGCTAGGTAACCAGAGTGAGTGAGTTGATGCCACTAACCCAGCTTAGCTAGTGAGCAGCTAGTTTTTCCTTTGCCTACATTTCCCAGAATGCTGTGTGGCTCTGGATCAGAGTTCAGTGAATATTGAAATTTTATCTATTGATATTTATCATGTGTCTGTCGCGATTTATATTAGTATTGATTTATTGCCCAGACCTATCATAACTGATATTTACCTACATTACTTATATTTTGCTAACCTTTTGACAACTTGGGGAAAAAATTGTCTACACCGCTCAATTCTCCTGTTCTTCAGGTAAACTACCCACAATTCTTTGCTGCATCACTACCACTGTCACATGACAAATGGCAACTTCCTTGCTCCATCTCCAGAAACAAATGGCAACGAGATGGAAATAAATGTTGGAAATATAATATCGGCCGATACCGATGTTGATGCCGATATCTTATATTTTCTAGATATCGTCTGTTTTAAATCCAACAAAAAATGAAGAATTCTCAATTCTTCCACATGCTAGCTGTATCCTCCATGGCTTCTAACCAGGACTGTCACAATAAGCAATAAATCAATTAATCACATGATAAATTAAAACAAATTCAATAATTTCCATTTACATGATTTATTGCTTTTCTCTCTTTCTACTGGAAACTGGATGACAAAGTCTCCACTATATTGTTTTGGTCTTAAATCGTCCTTTTTTTAAAAAAGGATAATTTTGCTTAAAGAGACTTAATAATTCATTGTATTTGTTGTTTATTTATTTTGTATACCTATACCTTCCAGTTCCAATGTTAAATGTACATTAGAATTTAAATTTTATTTATCTTTTAGAATGTGTTTTTGCATTATAATGTCACTACTGTTATTATGCTTCTCAAAACAACAATATTATCGTTTATTGTAATAACTTCTGGGACAGTTTTTCCAGTTTATCGTCTTGTGACATTTGTTATCGTGCCAAGCCTTGGATGTTGTCGTAACTTGTGTCCTGAAACAGTCGTCGTGGATGGTGATGCTGTGGTGAGGAAGGATCTCCAGTAGCAGTCAGTCTTGCAGCGAATCTAAAGAGGCCTCTGACTTAAGACGATTGGTGAATGACAGTAACCTGTCGTGGATGACACCACCAGCTGCTAATCCATATCAGTGGCTTTTGCTGCTCCTCTTTTGACATCTTTTCTGTCCGTTGGGTGTAAAAAGGTGTTGGAGTCGGAGAGATGATGTTTCTCTGCTCTGCATCCAGGAAGTGTTTTTTTCCAACTCCTCTGGGATTCTTAGCTTAGGTGTAATTTGAGCTTATGAGATGCTAATTCGCTGTAAAAAAACCCCAACACCTTGTTTCCACGGTTATGCATCATAACAAATGCATAGAAGCTTAAAAAGTAGGAGTGGAAAAAATTAATCCAACTGCTCAGCATCCAAAACCAGAGGGAATAATTGTTAAAAAAGCTGCACCAAAAATCATTAACAAAACAAGTTGCAACTTGTTTCTTCTTAAGACTGACAGTCGTCCCCACAGCATGGTTCTGCCACCACCCTGTTGTTTTTTCTGACAGTTAGCATGGCACGTTCAGGGCGTTTTCCGCCACTGCTTGTGAGGGTTGGAAAACTTGAGGCGTGTGGCAGACAGTTGTTTTTAATCATGCAAATCGTTCACAGAAGCCAGATTTGTGGCGTGCATGAGTAATAGTTGTCCTTCCAACAGATTTTCCCTCATGAGCTGAAACAGTAATGTTTATTTATTGTCATTAGGTTGGAAACTGTGTTTTCAGATTCACCTTTATAAAAATGACTAAAATCACAAAAATTTTGAATATAATTATATATGAACTTTAGAGGAAATAAAATTCAGAATTTGTAAAACATTTCCCTCCAAATATCAACATCACATAGAAGGAAATATATCTATACACTTGATTGCAAAAAATAGTTTTTCTCTAGTTTAAAATCTAAAAATACAAATAAAATGAACTAATTTTCTTTACTTGACATTAAGGGTGGCCGTTTATCATTTATTGAATTGTTTATCATTTATAGTGGAAAAATTCCTTATGTTAAGTATTAAAATTTATCATCACAATAAATTTCATATAATATTCACAAAAACTTATTAAAATATTATTTTTACTATTTTTTTTCCACAAGAGCATCAATGAATATCAGTAAATTCAAAAATATCATTATTACTATTTTTAATACTTGTCCTATCCAGCATTGCGACACTTGAAAATAGAATTAAATTAAGTATTTGTGTGCAGTTTAGTGATATAAATCACACTTCTTTAAGTGTCCTGAAGAAACTTATTTTATATAGGAATGTTTTTCAACAACAGCATTTACATTTGTGGCACTATGAATGCTGCGACCTGCAGTTCCCTAAATAGTTTTATTGTTATCACAGTAGGAATACAAAATATCTGCATAAAATTCAAACTCCATATCGCCTACTCCTACTAGACGTTTTAAAAAAATTACAAGCAGTGTTTTCACAAATTGTTTAATATTTTTGGCTCTAAATTAGTTTTATTTAGCTGGATTGAGGGTAAAATTTTTAACTTTAAAGGCTGCAGACCTTTGGCCTAGTCAAAGGTCGGCTTGCTTGAGGAAGTGTGAATGCATAATTGAACTCTGGTTCACCTAAAAACTTCAGTCTCTTTTTGATTAAAGTGAACTCTGGTCTCGTTTGAATGGCTATGTGAACACCAAGTGTACTGGAGATTGCTCCAAAAGCAGGAAGTGGACTGCAACACAGGGCATTCTGGGTAAATATAAGCAAAACAAACGCGCTAGACTAGCAATAGATTTTACCAGAGACATAAGAGAAATCCTACAACTGCTAAAATCTGATGCTACTCCATTTTTGTTTACATTTTGTAAAGAAGAAGGTTTCGCTCGTCGTCTTTTTCAGAGGTTTTTGTGTTGGTTCCTTTAGCAGCGCCACCACAGGCGAGGAGGGGAACAGGTTTTCCAAAGGTTTGGTTGGTTTGACTGGTTTTCACAGCAGCTGGAAATGTAACGAATGTTTCAATTTTAGACCTGAATCGATCAGAATATATCACACTACCAGGTGGAATAAAAACCTTGAAGACAAATTAAAATCGTCCCGAAATGGAACATAAAGTATTTTTCTTTCATTACCCACCTTTTCTGTTTTCACTTTAATTTAATGGTAAATATAACCATGCTTTCTGTTCATTTTAAGGAAACTGGGATCACAAATGCTTACACTTAATGCAACAAATGTTTTTGAAGAAAGAAAGAGTGACCCAAATGCAGTTCCTGTTGCTCAAGTGTTGAACACAAAAATGTGTATGCCTCTTTTTGAACTAGACTTTTCCCCAAATGGATCTAATTTAGGGATCCCATTTCTACACCAATCAGATGACAGATCACAATAAATACTTTAGCATTTTTAATAAGACTGATTTTAATATGGGATTTGGAAACTTGTAGTGTAGACTTTGTTTAAATCAAGCTTGTAAATGTAATCATGTTTTAAAAAAGCGGCGAGTTCATTGCTGGTGGGAACAGTTTTCAACAGAAAGTGTAAGGACTAGCAGATGTTCTCTGTTTCTGCATCACACGTGTCTCTAATATTTATCAGATTTTTACCAAACTCAAAGCAAAAGCTTTCTTTATTAGGCCTGAGCAGCCTAGCATTAGCAGTGCAATGCCTTGCACTAGTGGCATCACTGCCTTTTCCATTAAATAAGCAGTTTAGCCTTTTATTTATTAGCTATGTTTAGTATACTGAATGGAGCAAGTCAAAGTAAGACGACATGCTAGTGAGACCCCACTTGTCACTGACAGCATTTAGGCTAATATTAGCATTTTGGATAATTTTAGCTTATACACTAATGTTTGAGCACTGAATATATTGAGTTCATGTTGGTCAACAAAATATTGATACTCCAAATGCTATTAACTGCGTTGTAGCTTACTTTAGCATTGATGCTAAGTTTTAGCATAAGAACGCAGGGTTCCAATGGGCACACTTTGGCAGGCCCAGGGCCGGCCCAAGGCATAGGCAAGCTAAGCAGCCTCTTAGGGCCCCAGGGCCACTGAGGGGCCCCGAGTGGAGCTGAATCTTTTTAAAGTAATAATTTCTATGTCATTATAATATCAATTATATTATAACACACAATTTTACTATGAAGTGATTTGTTTTTGCAATAATATATATTTGATAATGTATGTAGAAATGATTATCTTATTGATAAAAAGAAAAAAAAAATTGCTCTTGGGGGCCCCTGGTGGCCGCGGTAGGTACCGCACGCTTCATGAGCTGCTGTGCAATTAGCAATTAGCATCCAAACGTCCAAAGCTCCGGTCAGAAGTTAAGTTAGCAAAACAATGTCTCAAAAGAAGGACTTTTCCTTCAGGGAGGGAGAAAAGAAAGAGGAAGAATAGAAAAAAGCCAAGATAAAGTTTGTTTTAATGTGTCTTGGTGATGTAAAAGATTTGTAAAGGTTCTAATAGAAAATTAGCTTGATAGCTTCCTGGAGCGGTTCATTTCAACAGCCAAACATTTATGCTGCGTCTTTGTGTGAAACTGAGTTTAAACATTAAATGAGTGGATTCTCATGGTTGGTTCTGTATATTTCTGAGGTGTTTGATAACGTTTGATAACAATAATTCAAATTTCTCAATGTTTGATATTGTGTAGCAAAATGTTTTTACGTCAGGCTCCAAGCTGCTACATGATGAGCTGCTCTATGCTGTAGTTGGGGATTTGCTGTTTGCTGCTGATCATTTGTAGCTAAAGCAAACATTATTTTTACATCAACTTCTAAGTTCTGTGAAACTTCTGTTAAAATAATTTGATGCACAGAATCAATCCAGTACCGGTACCGGTCCACATTCTCAGGGGAATTTGTTCCATATTTCTAAAAATGTCTGATGCACACGCCTATCACACACACATATCAACACTAAATGTAACAGTAATGACCAAAATAAAACACAGGAAATGCGAAGGTCAGCTAAGCTGTCGAGGCTGAAGCTACTAAAAATCCCCAGAACGCATCAGTTCGGTCAGTAAAATTTAACTGGAAGATATTTCAAATATCCAACATAAAACTATAAATGATTCTGAAGTAAAAAACACACATAACCGGAACCATAGCTAATATGGATTATGAAGTCTCTATAAACAAAATTAACCTTCAAAAAATATGAATCTTCAGAGTGAAAAATATTGAGCTAATTTTAATTTATTGTGATTCATTTTGATGAACGAAGATGTTTTTGCTTTGCTTAAAAAGCATAAGGTGCAAAGAAATATAGTTTTCCGTGACTTTCAGTGTAGTAACTTAAAAATAAAAAAATCCCACTGGTTTTTCAATTTCCACCGAATCACAGTTAAAGCTGCAGTGAGTAACTTTCATATAACAAGTTTTAAAAATATTTTATACTGTCACAGTTTGTTATGAGACAGAAAATCTGTGAAAAGATAAATTTCCTTCTCTGCTCCCAACCAAAAACAACCAATCAGAGCCCAGAGGCAGGTCTTAGCGCTGTCAATCACCGTTGTGTATGCGCTTCTAAATATTATTATGGTGGAGAAACAACTAACCATGTCAGGAAAACCGTTTATCTGCCGTCATCAGTGGATATCTTTCAATAATTGGAAATGAGACAAAGAACATATTACTTTAGTATGTAGGAGATATGAGGAAAAAAATGAGATTGTCAGAGGAATTTAGGAGAAATAAAGACACGTTTAATTTAATAAATATGCTACAGGGAAATTTAGAGAGTTAAGGTATTCACATTTAAAGTTTTTTTTTTTTTTTTAAAAACACAGTGGACCGAATTCGATAATAAAGCAGACATTTTGGCCAATATTGACAAAGTTTTGTTTAGATTAGTGATGAAAACAAAGTGGCTGAAACGGACCGGGCTGCCGTTTACACCGTAGTTATTGGCCAAATGTTTGTGGCTTTTGTTTCCTCCCTGCAAAGCTTCTGTTTTCGGTGTAGCTTGGTGTTAAAATGCAACACTGCCTCCTCTGGTCACAACATACAGAGGGGACAGAATTCGGTGCAACACCGGCTTCTCTCCTGGATCTGGTTTAAAATTGAGCCAGTTGAGTCACCGTCGTCTCTGAGGAAGGTTCTCCTGCTGGTTCAGGTCCATCCACAGTGTAGCTTCTTTTATGGGTCAGGCTAAGCCAGTGGTTCCCAAAGTGTGGGGCACGCCCCCTGGGGGGGCGCAGTATCATTGCAGTGGGGGCGCGGGAAGCTGTATGGATGAAAAAAACAAACAAAAAACAGTTACTCAAAAGTGTTTCACTGTAAAGATGGTTTGTAGTTTGTTTTGTTGCTACCTGAAGTGTGAAATAAACTTCAGTGGAGTTTGAAAACAAAATATGTGTTTAGGTTTATGTCTGGTTGAACGATGTGTGCCCAGTTGATTTTGTTTTTCTTTTTTGGGGGGTAATCCATCGGGGGGCCCAGAAGAAAATCTTCTGGGCTCCAATGGAGCAGATTACAAACCAATCAGGAGCTCAGTTTTCAACAATTAAGATTTAAAAATCACAAAAACCGGATTAAAGGGGACCAACTATGCAAAATTAATATTTTACAGTATTTTGTACTCAGGCTTATTTCACATTTCTAAATGTTTGAGAGGGAGAAATAAAGCAAACCTGGGTTAAATTAATTTAAAAACAACAAATGGTTTCTTAATGTTTAATAATCAGATTTATTTATTTCTGTTGACAGATGCTGTGAACGGATAGAAGATGAAAATCCTCAAGAAGGACAAGCAGCAGGTTTGTACTTCCACTTTACTGAATTTAGCTTCCAGTTTGATACGAATGATCAGGTAAATCTCACACATATTCTGTTTAATCCAGTTTAACACTCAGTTAAACCTGGATTACTACTGTGTGAGTTTTCCTAACTAATTCCTAAAGAGGATTATGGGAACTCATATGAGGGATGTTTTCAGCTTGCCGTTGTTTGGATCCATCAGCTTCAATGTTTTTTTGATACTGTAGTTTGCTCTGCTTTGGAAGATGCTTGTTTATAATCATGAGTCAGGCTGAGCTGAAAGATGAGTCACGTTTTCTGGAGATGACGCTGCTGTTTTAGCCAGCACACTCATACTAAACATTATTTAATACTTTTACCCACCAGGTTATTATTTTTATTTACTCATAATTATTTTAAGACATTCGAAGAGGTTGCAGCTCAGGCTTATGCACTACTACAGAGAAACAAAATGTATTAAAAACTAAGAAAACAAATAATAATTTATAAGATTAGCTACAAAGTTAGTTGTGCTAACCTTAAAACACTAAACTGGCACAGTAGTTAGCAGAAGCTAATGCTAAGGCATTAACTTCAATTCAAATTATGCATTAAAACTATTCAGAGTTCAGTGAAAACATTAAAACATTCTCTAATGCTTTTAAATATTATATTTATGTTAATATCTTGTTTGAAATAAACTATTTGGGAGAAAAAAAGGG
>CAEFZX010024620.1:0-73660 GCA_903066825.1 Alfaro cultratus | reverse complement strand
TGGTCACCATCCTCCTCTGACCTCAACCCTATTGAGAACCTTTGGAGTTTCCTCAAGCAGAAGATCTGAGGGTGGAATGCAGTTCTTATCAAAACAGCAGCTCTGGGAAGGTATTCTGACATCCTGCTAACAAAATTCAAGCAGAAACTATCCACAAACTCACAAGTTCAATGGATGCAAGAATTGTTCAGGTGATGTCAAAGAAGGAGTAAAAGGGGTTAACATGTAACTCAGTCTGTTAAGATGTTTTTGATTGAAATAGCTTTTGATTTTAGTACATGTGAAGACTTAATGCTGCACCTTCAAAGAATGACCGTTTGCAATTCTTTATAATCCATAAAATGCTTAGAAAATATGCTGTGCATAATAATTTGGAACAGTGCATTTTGAGTTTATTATTTTTGAAAAAAATACTGTTATCATGGGGAGCTTTGGTCAGTAAAATTTGATTTATACTGTAAGAGTTCATGACTTGAAAATTATACTGACCATCATTTGCATTGACCATTTAAGAAAATATCACTTGCATAATAATTTGGAACAAGGTGTATTATAAGCTTAGTGGGCCGCCAAGCATTAAATAAACAAAATGGTCACATTAAAGAAAACACAAGAAAACTTAATAAAATAAATACCTGAAAGTTGTACTATGTGATAAAGCTTGCACATCTTAGGTAATACTTCTTTTGTTTTCTTTTACTTCAAAGGGCTATCTTTATCAAAGGTGAGAAATGTTTGAGAAAAAATTGCTTGGGAAAGTAATCTTATTTATCAATTCAGCAAACTAATGCGCCCAGTTTATAATTCCATTTTTCAACACTATTAGAAGTTGATTACGTTACATGGCTTTCTGTGGTGCGCCTAACATGATGTCACCTCACACACCAACAAAAGGTGCCAAGAGTTTAGGAAAGAACTTTGACCCCAATCATTTGTTAAACACTTTGCTTACACTCTTTAAAACCTTCCCAAGTTAGCATCTTTCTTTTTTTATTGACTGCAAAAAAAAATATTAAGCAGTTGTAGCTATTTTTTCACAAGAAGAATCGTGTTGGACTTGTGCGAATTTCACTGAGGGAGTGTGAGACTTTCAGGGTTTCATGTGGAGAACAGAGAGCTCATTTTTTTAGGACTGCTGTACCTCTACCTGAGCCTTAATGCTGTTAAAGTGGGAACAAATATCTTTTGTTGTATGCAGGATAAACGGACATAGAATGATTTTTAGAGGTTGGCCATGTAGCAACCCTCCCTCCCTGTTAAAGCTAAGTGTTAATAACTGACTGGTTGTAAAAGAGGTCAAGCCGCCAAGTAGTAGAACTTTAAAGCGTCATGAGCGATGGCAAGAGAGATGGATTTGATGTGATGAGAGGATTAGAAAACAGGAGGAAACTAAAAGATTTTTTTCTTTTGCACTCCATCTCTCCACTCCAATTTGTCACTACATCAGTTCGATTTCCTCTGCCCTCCTGCTTCTGTTTGACTTCTTAGCTGAAGGCACCTTCATGGATAATAAATTTTATAGGGATACTTGTTAGAGTCCTGCTCACTAATGACACCTGCAGTTGGGAATGCCTGTTTTCCCCAAAAGGGAAAAGAGGAGGCAGGATGAGGAGGAGAGTCACAGAGCGGTTTGGAGGAGAGGTAGTTGTGTGATGGGAAGTTCACAAAGGAATGCAGGATGTGTGTGTGTGTGTGTGTGTGTGGTGGGGGGTCAAAGGTTTCACATCTACTTAACGCGGCCATTGCGTTGTGGTTCCCATTGAGCAATAAAGCAGCTATTTGTAGAGGCTGGAGTAAACATTTACTGCCCAGTATGATGAGATCACAGTCTCTGTGATCATCATGATTTAAAGTAATGCTTCACTGCAATGCTACCAATGTGACACAAATGGCAAAATTTTTATTTTGCGGGATTTTATGTAGCCATTTGTGTCGCATTGCAGTGAAACATTACAGGCAAAGTTGTCTGTTTTATGTTCTTTAAACAAGCTTTTGCTCGGTAGGTCCTGGTCGTTCAGGTCATCATTGCATATATTTTACTTCTCATTTTACACCATGAGCTGAATGATACTTCAAACTGACATTAAACAGATATAAGCTTAACTTAATCTGTGTCAAAGAGCCTAAACTCCCTTTTTATATTTATACAATGCAAACACAAATTATGGGAGAACGATCAAGGTTTGCAGCTAAGTTTTTACATTGACCCTCAGCGAAAATCCGATTTACAATTTTACAGTAAAGGCTTAAAAATTGTTACTTACTCATCTGAAAAATGTTGCATACGTTTTTAGTCGTTTCACCACATTGTTTCATAAATTTCATAGCACTTCTTAAAACAACCAAAAAATGCTGATATTTCAACAAGGTTTCTGCATCAAAGAGGTTGAGAATACTGTCTTTTAAAGTCTGTTTGAAGAAGCAGGTTGAGTAAGAGCTAAGCTAGAACAATCTTCTGGTGCTGAATGAGATATTCACAGTTTTCTGTTCAACTTCTCAGGACCATAAGAACAACACCAAAAAAACCTCTCTGTCTTTATCTGCCCTTAGGGCCAAATTACCTCCTAATCTTCTAAACATCAGATCTTCAAACACTGTTTATTTTCTCAGCTCACAGCCGGCAGTTAGTGTTGGCAAACTGCGTTCTGTTATAATACCTTGGATTTAAGCCCTTTCGCTTTACACTGGCGAAGAGGAGTGATGGCTTTAATTGCAGAGGCTGTGGGATCAGCTTGAATCACAGATACGGAGGAGAGCGGGAGTTAGCCTCTCATGAGCTCTGTCTCATTGTCTCGCACTGACAGCGCCAGCCCATCCCTGTCAGCCCCTGGGCCAACAACGCACATGACGCCATGCCGGGAGTTACGTGAACCCAAAACATGATGGATCTGGCAGTCCCACAGAAACCAAGCTCACAGAACAAATAGACTGGAGATGATGTTAGAAATGAGGAGCAGGAGCCCTCGGTTTTATCACCTACAATTCATATATGTCCTCTGCATTAGAAAAGACCACGGACTGTGATGCTTAAAGCAGAGGAGACAGATTTAGGTAATGGTTGAGTGTAAAACAACCGAGTGCGTGAAGCAGGAAAGATGTTATTAAGCTTTGACAGGCATGTTGCACAGATCCAAACTTTTTGCACAAGTGATTAACCGTCTGAATCCTAGTAAAGTCTCAGATTGTTCAATTAGAGAGTGATGGCAGAAAGAAGCAGCAAGCACTTGTTGCAATTATCTCCACCCTACTTCAGAGAAGAAAACTCTTCTCCTACGCATTCACACGGTGTTCCCACTTCTCTAACAAACTCAACAGCTCTCTTAAGCGAGCGCAAAGATTTCTGGTGTTTTTTAAATCTCATTTAGTTCCAATCATCTTCACGCTTGGCAAGAAAATCTTTTCCCGCCGGGCCACAGCATCCGTTCACACATTGATACTCCTGAACATTGAGGTGATGTGGTTTCGCCAACGCTGTCAGCTCAGGTTCCCTAAAGACTCAATGTACAGGATGTGTTCACGCCTCCAGTTCTGTGGCTCAGAACATGATTGTTACCACACAGCAGATCGTTGTCTAAACCCAGCTTGTGTGGATGCGGCTGAGCATCGGATCACTCCTAAAGCTGTCAGTCCCTCCGCCTATTAAGACAAGCGCCTGTAGAGTTTATTGTTCAGCAGGGAGTGATGGGGGACCTGACAGGCCAAAGAATCTTTATTCACCCTAAAAAGGGCCTTTCATTGCTGTCGTGCTGAATAGGACCTGCCAGCGTCATCCTCCAGCCATGGCATTTTTATGGCATAGCTGACATACGCACAACGCGCTCCCGTCAGTCCCGCCGTAGCTCAGGCAGGTTCCCTTTATCCCCTCACTGTATGTCAGATGGTGTTTTTTTTTTTTTTTCCCATCGAACATGAAGCACAGGGAACTCTTCTCAAGGGAGCATCACTTGAATTACTCACCCAAAACACCCGCAAGGAGACACACACTTTAATGAGACAGGTGCTTAAATAAAGACAAACTGGAGAAAATCTCTGCCGTGCACACACACTCGCTTTCGCTCACGCATTCACACGCACCTTCTAGCTCCACACACACGACTCAGACAAAAGCTTGTTGATTACTCAGCGAACTGGATGCACCGCTGATCACAGGGCAGCCCTTTTACTAACTGCCCTATTATGTGGTCCCAGCGTGGGGTGGAAGTGTTTCGGAGGCCTGAGGCGGTGTGGCTTCGAAGAGCCAAATGTCCATGCATGTGTGTGTATGCGCATCCATGAATGCAGCGAAGTGCTCCCATGCTGCGCTGCCTAACGAGAGGGCAGGTCAGCCATTAAATGGGCACTAATGCGGGAAATTGGAGGCCATTAGGCCTTTCTTTGTCGGCGTGGCTCAGTGTGGCCAGTTAGACTTTTGAAAAAGGGAAAGGCCTTATTAGCCCCCACATGCAGACGGACCATTTAGCTCAACATGGGCTGCAGTCGGGGGCTGCCACAGTGTAAAAGGCTATTTATACTTTTATTTTTATAATCGTCAAAAAGGCAGAAAATTAATAATAGTGTAGAGTAGGGATGGGTGATATTACTTTAAAATTGTATTTTAAAATTGTAAATTGGTATTCTCTGTGATTTTGAAAAAATGTTTTGTACTTTTTTCAAAACGTTGAAAAAAGTGCAAAAATGTTTTTTCTGATTTTGAAAAAATGTTTTGCACTTTTTCCAAGTTACTTTCAATCATAACCTCAGAATCATAAATACAGCTCTTAAAAATCCTACACATTTCTAATTATGCTTCCTCTGGAAAGCAGTGACATAAAAAAGTGTCATTATTATAACTAAACTGCACACAGTAACTTCATTTAACCATATTTTTTGGAGTTTATTGATATTTATTGATCCTCTCATGAAAGAAACAATGGAGAAAATTATAAAAATAACAATTTAGCCAGATTTGGGGTTTTCAAACCTCATTATTTGGAATTTATTGTTGTCACAAGAAACACAATATCTCATCAAAAAAACACACAAAGAATTTATCAATATTTATTTATTTTTTTCAAGAAAAAAGAGACTAAAATTTTGTCCTGTGAAACTCAGAACTGTGTATTGTCTCATCTGCTGAAGTGGACGTCTTGCTTTTTTCACCTGTTCTAGATGAGAAGAAAGACTAAAATCTGGTAAAACTTGGCTGAAGTTAGTTGACAGCAATTTCTTTATTTTTATTTAATCTTACTTCATTTATTTGTGAAATTATATTTGTAGCAAGTTTCATAAAATGTTAAAATTGTAAATTATGCAAACAATTTTAGTATATGTAAAATAACATACTTTCTTGCATTTTCATCTAAATCTAATTTTTCAGAAGTTATTTACTGTTAACTAACACATCAAAAATGCATAATATTCTGAGTAATCGGGGGAAAAAAGATGCAAACTGACAAAGTGCAAAGAGCTGCAAATGCCCAGAAAAAAGTTAACATAAAAAGTTAGTTAATTATTCTAGGTATTTTAGAAGTGCAGTTGCAGCATTAAATTTCATTTTTGATGGTTTTCGAATTTCATTTTTAATGTTGATGGACTCTTAAGAGACTTTTCCCAAGCTTTTTAGAGGACCTCCTCTGCTGGTTTCTGCTATAAATCCTCAGCTTAGCGTTAACCTTCACTCCTGCTGCTCAGAGCTTCACAAGGGATCCCTGGTTTCTCCACAGCAGAGCAGTTCTCACAGCTCTTTATTAATCGAGCTGCATTTTATCATCCGCTGACAGAACACGCACTGAAGTCTCTGCCTGCTCGCTCAGGGAATTGCATAATTTGTCCAAATCTGAGAAAACATCTGGGTGCTGAATAATGAAACAGAGCAGGGAGAAATAAATGAAGCTTTTCAGATTTACCAGAAGAAGAAGTAAAAAAAAAAAAAACCTGTGTGTTTTGGGATGTTGAGGAAACGAGTAAAGGCTGCTTGACAGCAAGTGGAATATGTCCACTGGAAATCGGTACTGTGAGCATATTTAATTTGTCTTTGAAACTCCCGATGGAGTGATGAATATTCTGTATGACTTGATCTCACTTGGCCAAGTCTTGTCAAGCCACGGCTCTAAGAAGAGAAGCAGAAACGGTAGATGGATCTCTGTCCCTCTCGCTGATCTCCTTTCTGCTTCCTTTACTATTTTTTTCTCCTCTGTCACCTTTTGTACAAAAGACAAACTGCTTTATTGAAAACCCTGAAACAGAACAGGACCTCCTTTGGGCCTGATAGAGATCCAGAATTTAGTCAGGGTCATTAGAGACAAAAAAGAAGGCCAAAGGGCTCATGGAGAGCTGAAGCGTTACGGCTAATTGGCTGCAATAAATGAAGTACGTTAGCTGGATATAATCTCCTCAGGAAGCGCTTCACTCTTCCCACCACTGAACCCCGGAAAGATGAACTGATGTGAATAACAGTTAATGTGACCTACGACAGAGACGTTTTATTTAGCCTTTCTTTGGTTCTGTTCTGTTTTACAGCTTTTAAATGGGACGGCTGATAATTTGGGACGTTATTTATGATGATACTTGTGGAATAATTATTTCTTTAAAACGTTGCTTAGACGTTATAATTTTTTTTAAATGCAAGACAGTAATTACATCAAGAAGAAACTAGTTTAATATGATGTGATCCCTGGGTTTTCCCATATGCCTGCCTTCATGTCTAAATCAACAAACACAAAATAATAATAATTTTAAAAAATGTATTAATTTATGAAAATAAAAATTAAACAGTAATTAATCTGTCTTGTGGAAATTGTGAACAATTATATTAATTGCAGTCAGAAAAGTGATTTATAATGCCATAATAATAACAGACGTCCTGGTTACAGGATGAGCATAAATATTATTGTAATTTTTACATTACTCTTTGAGCTTCAGCAGTGAATATGTGGTAATTTAAAAAAAAATTCCTCCGGTGTTTTGGGGGACATTTTTTAGTGAATTACCAAAACACAAAGCATCCAGAGTTACTGTTACTGCTTTTAAATCTCCCCTTTCTGTGAAAATATCAACAAAGAATAATTTACCTGCAGAGTGATGGCTGCCGATGTCTCAACTCGCATTCCAAACATATTTCCAATTTTTTTTAACCTTCTCTTCCACTATGTACGTCTTTTTTACATAAAGCCTTTTTTAAAGTGTACCATTATTTCAGCTCAATTACAATATGCAGTATATGGTATATTCTTGTCCTTATGTATTTTCTAAAACCTTTCTACAGAAATATTAAAAAAAACTAGAAGAATTAAGAAAGTTACTGTTGTAATAGTAAATTGTTGCTGTTTATGGTTTATTAGCTGAAAAGAAACTGGATGGACTATTGTGTTGGAGGGTTAAAACTTTTTGTATGTTGTAAATTCAAGAGTCAGTTTTGGATCCACAGCAGTAAGATAACATTTAGCTATTTGCTGATAGATGTAGTAATATTCACAGAGGCCATTTATTTTCCTAAGGAAGAACAATAACACAGTAACTATGTATGAGGCTCTTATATTGAAGTACAAAAGGAAGCGACCTTGTTGTGTTCTCATTTGGCAGACTGATAAGCATGTGGTACATCTCAGGTTTCAGGCTTTTTCTCAGTGTTCTGACTTTTTATCAGCAGTCTGAATTTAATATTCTGAGATCAAAAGTCTGATTTTTTTTCTTCGCTAAACTAATCTTCTGTATCATGCTAAAATAAATTAGATTGAGTGTTTATCAGACCACTAGCATAATTAAAAGTAAGCTGTTTAAGTTTTCGGTTCTGTTTGGTTGAGTTTAAAATACACAACACAATTGAGACGTAACTTTGTAAGTAGCTATTTAGGTGTAAAGAAGAAGCAATGAGTGTTTTCTTATTTTAGGCTGCTGCTGCTTGTTTCACAACCAGCAGCTAGAATCAGCCCAGCATGTCGATTTAGGCCATGAGTGGCAGAGATCACTTGCTCGAGTGTCTCTTTACAACACATCAAGGCGCTGGCCAACATCCCTCAATTACCAGGCTTATCGTAAATACGATGAGCTTAACCTCAACCTCCAGCTCTGTGGCGTGAATTTTCCCTCTAATTAGCAGAGGCTACATGACTGAGGTCAGTTGATGGTTTCTGGAAACCACTCAAAGGGACTAATTAACCGGCTTTCCAAAACACATTCGGACACTGTGAAGAGGCCCCAGGTTTCTGAGCATGCACAGGAAAAGACATCATGAACTATTAATAACTAAGAATTTAGTTCCTGTAACATTTAGCTACTCGGGGTTAAAATATGAAATGGCTATACAAGTTTAAAAAGTATAATTTTTTGCCATACAAAACAGTTGTAGACTTTACCTTTAACACTAATGGGTAAAACTGTGCATATTTCTTCTTCTTACTTTAAAGTTGTTGGTTTATGTCTCATTTTAGCAGCATAGACTCTCTCACTACTGATGATAATACTTGATTAAAAACAGCACACATAACTTTTACTAAAATGTTTTTATAAACTCTTTTAAAAGAAAGAAATTTGGCAATGTTGAATTATAGGTCGTTGCAAACAAAACAGTTCTGGCTTGTCAAAGGACAACTTTACTAACAAAATGTGCAGTTTTGATTTACTTGATGGTGACAGATTTTTATGGACCCTAAGCAACTTTTTAACCAGTTTTAGACACCAGTAGATATCTTCTTGTGAACGTCTCATTTTTAGCCACATTTCCAAAGTTCATATAGAAGGCAACATTGTATTTTCAGCTGCTTCTTGAGAAGCAGGTACGTGTGAGGCACATTTGTGCAAGTGTAACGACATTCAGACCCCTCTGTGTCCATCTGGGTGTGTTGACAACTAAAGTCAATTGTTCTGTGATGTGGCAGCTGATCCGGGTGCATAGTGGGTGTGAATCTCGACTATTTATTCTGCAGCAAGCCAACCCCTTACTCTGTTAAGAACGATCCTCTACATATCATTCAACAGATGTTTAGAGAGTTTATTGTCTTCTTTCAGTGGTTAAATTGATAAAATCCTGCTGTTTCCTTTCAGTAGAAATGCATAAAAGAGGAATGCTAAGGTCAATAAATAAATGTTATTTTGTTAATCAGAAGGTCTCAGTTTTCTTTTCATTTGTTCCATAGACAGTAAAGAAAGAATTTGATTTAAAAGTAAAAATATAAAACCACGATTGTCTTTCAGACAGTCTGCACTATGACAGACATGAAAGTGAAGAAGAAACATGAACCTAAAGTCTTTTTCTGAAGGGCTATAGATGAACGTCACATTTAAAAGAGCTTGCATGGCGCTTATTGCCAAGATAAAGTGGTTCCCAATTGTTCATGCTTAGAGTCATAATAGGCTGAAACACAATGTGAACTTCGGTTTCACACCTTCTCAAGCAATTTTAATAGCAGCTCCACTATATAACCGCTGTGCCCTCCAGCACAACGGCATTATTCTCTCTGGAGCCTTGTTGAGTGAGGGTGTGAAACAATCCTGGAGGTGTAACAGAAACCTGTCTGCTGGTCTAAGGCTTTACATTGATCCTCCACCAGCTTTACACCTTCTGCGGGGATCCCTGTTACCTGCAGGCATGCACAGAGTAGTGCTGACTAACTGCGCCCTGCAGCTAGAGTCTGAGAAAGACTGAGCCCGCTTCATGGCATTCCCAGGCCACATTGGCGTTGAGCTTGATGTTTTCAGCACAATGAGAGAGATCACTTGAGCGCTGTCCAAACAGCAAAGAATTGAACCCATTGTGAAATAAAAGGCAGCGTGGTCACACAATATCTATGAGTAAAACTTTTTATTCATCATCGTCTGTGAGGTTGGATGTATCAGGTTGTGGCTGTTGGTGGACACATGAAAAGTTTCTGTAAAAAAATTTGGAAATTTGTTTCACTACATGCCTGGAAATAACACAAAAAATATGAATTATAAAATAAAATGCTAAATCCACTTTGCCCTTCCCTGTTTTATAGGTTAATATTGCCAATTTGTCCCAAATTATCTCCATTTTGTGTCTGTTAACAAACCATTTCATGTCCAGCATGATAAATTATGTGGATAAGTACATAAAAGTCAAATCAAAAGTAAAATCAGCCCCATGTAAAAAAAACTATCTTCCTCCTAAAGTAAATAACTGGTTGTGTCACAATTTGTGAAAACTGTTACCAATTAGGATTAGGAATTTCACACGCTAATTTTGATTTATTAATGACATAGATTATAAGGTGTTAAAAATTTAAACAATCGCTTTTTACATACAAAGCTTCCTGCCAGAACCTTTGCATTCTGGCGGGAATACAAAGGTAATTAAATAACAATGGTTACGTAATTACAAAGATTATGAGGTGCTAAAAATGTAAACCCAATTAATCACTTTGTTTTTACATTCAAAGGTTCCTGCCAGAACCTTTGAATTTGCATGTTTCTGGTCCGCCCATGAATCTGACGCACATGCGACATCAGCAAACAGCAGCTTCTTCATTTTGTCTGGAGGCAGGCTCGCTGGTGTGGTTCAGATTATACCTCTGCTGCACTAACAAAGAGTTCATGAGTTTAAAATGTCAGACTAATGACGGGTCATCTTCCTGCAGTGTTTTCTGCTAGAAAGCAAGATTATTCATCTCATCAATAGAGCATGTCATCCCGGTCCTGAACAGGCTTTTTCCATATTTTAATCACAAACACTAGAGTCAAAGAGGCAACTCAACTTGCAGTGCGTCAGATGTAGCTCTGAGTTCTTCTGTGACCTACTGCACGATTCGTTGGTGCGCTAGTGGAATCATTTTGGTAAGCCAGGGATTCCTGGGAAATTGATTATTTCACTAATGGAGTATTGGGTGTTGGGGCAATTACTGTTTGATAGTGTGAGGCTGGTTTGGATGACTTTTTTTTCCCCTAAAAGCTGCATTTTGATTTTAGTGAAGCATCTTTCGCTGATATTAAAATTGGTTTGAGGGTCTGAAACATTTACCTGTGATTTTTAAAAAAAAACCCAAAAACTGTAGAAGATCTGTAAAGGAGAAATGTACTTTCCTACAGCAAATGTTAAGAATGCTCAATACTAACATGTTTTACATTTTTTCCACATAAAATTTTGTGATGATACCAATACACTATTAAGGAATGTTATTTTTATTCAATGTTGGTATACCACAAGAATATAATACTAGCACATGCACAAAGCAGAGGCCTTTTTAATATGAAATGTCCCGTAAAGGATTAGCTTTAATTGCCAGAAAAGTCAGGTACAAATCGACCTAAACTCTAAAGACGCAAAGTGGCACAGGACAGAAATTATAAGCATCTAATCCATCAATCCAATCAGATGACACCACATGAGGAAGAGTTATCAAACACAGCTGATGTGCCCTTAACCCTTCCACTGTCTTTAAAGATGGGGTTGTTTGGAGCCCATGAGCTATTTACTCCAAGATATTTTGTGTAGTTGCGGGAACTGACGGTCTGACGGGACAGCCCTGCATCTCTCTAAGACCACAGGAGGGTTAAAAATATTGTTTACCCGTGATCTCAAGCTGTCATCTAGGAAAAAACTATTTTTAGGGTGTTTTTTGTGTTATAAATCTTAGCTGTTGTAAGTTAAGCATGAAAAGTCCATAAGTCTCACTGATTAAACTTCTGCAGTAATACAGAAAGTACTACTGACAATACACGGAGCCAGTCTGTTTGTTTACTGTATGAGATATTTAGATACAGTAATTGGGTCCTTGGGGTGAAAATATCTCATAGGTCTCAAACAGACACAAATATTCAAGAAAGAAAAAAAGTAAGCACAGTAAACGCATCAGGAAGAGGAACGCTTCAAGGATGCGTTGGTTTGTAATCCTTCAGGTTTTCCTACATAAAGAGGTAACACTAAAAAATTATGGACAGATGAACCAATCAACTTCTATAACTGGGGATCAATATATCCCTACTTTACATCCCTGTGAGGTAATGTGCATGAACACACACAGCTGAGCCACAAACTGTATTAGAAGTACAGCTGTTAATAATGCATGAATCTGTCTGTAGTGCCAGTGGAGGAAGACCGGAGTCTCGGACGGCCGGGCCCTAATGAAGCTGGGCATGTCTGCGTCTCTCCTCTGCCAAAAAATCATGAATAAACATTAGCTGGCTAATTAAGCTCAGCTCTGGCAACTTTACTCGCCAGTAAACAAGCGGCAGAGAGGGAGCTCTCGCACACGCTCACAGGGATTTAGTGGGAATGTAGGAATGGTATTTCCAGGCCTTCGTCTTCTGTTTGGTACAGTACAGCATGCACTCTGGAGAGGAACAGAGGACACTGATAAAAGGAAAAAGGGAGATAAAGAGTTAGGAAGAACATGAAATCCTTCACCTCATTAGTCCCCAAGTTTAAACTTCCTGGAAATCTACTGTGGTGTTTTTGAATCACAGCTTTTTATCCTGGTGGTTTAAACTTAGAGAAAATCTTGAAGAATTAACCTTTTATCAATATAAATTTCAGATTTAGTATGAGTGCTTATTTTTCATAATTTCTGTGTTTTATTGGGATTTTATGTGATAAAGAGACAAGAACATAATTGTGAAAAGTATGTTGTGAATTTGAATTCAGCCCTTTCTTATCTAATACTTTGTAAATACCTTATTAAAATTAGACTTAATGGCTAACAGATGAGGAAACTTTGATCCAAATTATTCATCTGACCAGAACAGCCAGTTTCATGGCTTTGGAGTGTTGTTGGTTATTTTTTAGCCAAGTTCTTAGACATTAAAGTCTTAAAGTTAAATTGACACAACCCTAGGAAGTTAAAACTCATAAATGTTTCAGTTATTGTTAACTTTCTTTTTTTTGTTGTTGCATGTTTTTCAGGATTTATACACACCTCAACTGATGGTCAATTTAAAAAAAAAGAATGATTAAAAGCTTGATAAAACTAGTTTCAGCCTATTGGGACGATACTTTAAAAAAATATGTTTTTTAATCTTCTCACTCTTAAAATACACAGCAGCAACATATAAGTGCAGAAGTTAATTTAGAAAAGCTATTTCTCTGTGATCAGAGAGTCTCAAAAATCCTCACTAAAACATTTGAACCTTGTTGGTTTCCTTGCACAGCCTGCCACTGCAACCTCCATGCCAGACGGTGCCGATTCAACATGGAGCTGTACAAACTGTCGGGGAGGAAGAGCGGAGGAGTCTGCCTCAACTGTCGGCACAACACAGCAGGTCGCCACTGCCACTACTGCAAGGAGGGCTACTACAGAGACCTGTCCAAGCCCATCACACACAGGAAGGCCTGCAAAGGTACAGGGCCTGTTTCAGTCTTTTCAGTAATGTTTCATACTGTGTGTGTGTGTGTGTGTGTGTGTGTGTGTGTGTGTGTGTCTGTGTGGTTTTCCAGAGACTGAAGGAACAAAAAGCAGCTTTAATCAAAACTATATCAAAGCAGTATGACTTGATTTCCTTGTTGCCTTTCCCCCCCGATGTGTTAGATTTTTAGAAGAAGCTTTTTAATTGCTGATCCAGTTTCACCTCTTCCATCAACAGCGATGAGCTGGGGGGTCTTTTGGGATCGGGGAGGTCAGGGTGGCATTGGGTGGGGTCAGCCCGGGCATTCCCTCATTGACAGAGCAATTTGACTTATTTTGAGCGGGGTGAGGGGATGACAGGGCAAGCAAAACAAACAGAGCAGGGGCGCTAAGTGATCCCCGGTGAGTACCAAAGATGAAGGAGAGGCAACTGGAACAGTGGTGGGAAAAGGCAGCAATAAAGCAAAAGTCAGGATTGGAGAGGCAGCGAGAGAATGAAAGATGGCAGGAGGAAGGATGATGGGAGAGGGGGACACACCTCTGCACAGGTGTGCTCACAACTCACCACTGAATGAATCGCCTGCCACCAACCCTCACCGTGGCTAATAAGGGTCAAAGACAGAGAGGTGGTAGAAGAGGAAGAGGTGGAGGAGGGGGAGAATGTGTTTTCTCACCTCTTCTATAGCTGCAGGGAAAGATAACAAGAGTCCAATCCCTGCACAAACAAGCCGAGGGACACGGCAGAACTCGTGCACACATACACAAGAAACGGATACCTGCTGGAGGATTTCAGAGCCGCCGCCTCTGAAGGCGCCCCACGAAGAAATATTAGCTGCCTGCTGACAATTTAAGCCCCAGTTTTCTTTTGTCAGTCAGCAGGAAGTAAATAAATAAACGGAGCCATCAGTCAGTTTGAAAGACATCATGTAGTAAAACATCAATGAAACAAGTTGAAGAATGTGATGTTAGTTTAGATGAGACAGGGCTTTTCATTCAGCTGTACTCAAAGACTAATCCAGCTCTCGAGAAAATGATACGTCCTCGGAGGAGATGTACCTCCTTTTCAACCTTTCTCTGCTAGGAATTAAATTTTTTTCACGGCTGTCTGACACGCTTCATGCCTCGGTGACAGAACATTAATCAAACTAACGCAAGGGAGCATCACCTGCGCTGCACTCGGCTCCACCGGATTCCTTGCTTCCAGCAAGCATATCAAACACATTTCCTTTTTTTGCACAACACAATTCTTCAGATTTATCCACCCTCAGCTCAGTCACTCATGAGCAATATTCCTAAGGTGATTTTTAACACCCTCCGTGGCTTTGGGCCTATTCTGCCGGCCAGGAATGCAAACACAACATTCATCACGACAGGACAGAGTGTACTGTTAACCCCATCCTCTGCTGCGTGTTGCAGGACAGCTTGGAGCTTTGGTGTGTCACATGTTAAAGTCCCGTCTCATGTGTTCACCTCTCAAGATTCACATTCAGTTTTGCTCCTATAAAAATTAAGTTGCAGCTTTATGCTCTTTCTGTGCTTTTCATCACTGCAATAAAATGAAGCAAAGTCTGCCAAATATTGCCGAAACTGACTGTATTTAATCTACATTTACTATATAGCAGAAAGAATATAAATAGTAGTCAGCATATGTGAATAGTTTTACTGTCTGATACATCAGCTAAATTACCTCACTTTGTCACTTTATTGTTTTTTGTGTTGTGGTTTAGTAAAAAATTATTGTATTTAAAACACAACAGACAGAATGTAGATTATCTAGTCATTAGCATAAGCAAGAGTTCTTACCTAATTTAGATGATTAATCTGCCAAATGACATAATTAGATTTTCTTTATTCATTTATTGCATCTACTAAGTACCATACATAAAGTAAGCAAAGTAGACATCAGCATGAGTGATTTTTCTGAGGGGTTTTTTTTCTGTTTTTGCTGTTTGAGGCCTTACATCATTTAGTTGATTAACCTGATAAATGATCTGATTTTTCTCCTTTTCATTTATTTTTTTTTTTCAAGTTGGGATTGGAGGCCAGATTCACTGTATATACTATTACCAAAGAGAATTAAAAAAGTTGTCAAAATAAATTTCTTTGTCACTTAATGACTTGCAAAGCCTGGAGAACTTTTCTGCCAAATGGTAAAATTTGTATGTTTTAGTTTTTGCTTTTATTCGGTGGTTTATTAAGAGGTGAGTTGAGGTAGACTTCAGCAAAAGTGAGGGCATTTTCCAATTAGATACCATACATAATTTATATGATGAATGTGCAGTCAAGTTGTGAAGGGGTAAAGAATGTACTGTATCTAGTCATAAAATATATAAAATGAAAATAGTCATCATCATAAGTGAGGATTTCTTTTGCCATTTGAAGCTTTTAAGTAATTTGGGGACTCATTCTGCCAGATGCTTTTGTGTGTGTTTGGTGTTTACTTATTTATGGTATTTAATTGGTGAATCTGTTAAAACATAAGCAAAACAGGTGATCATCATAAATGAGGATATTTTTGGGGAGAAGGGGAATTTCACCCCTTAGATAATTTGGATGATTAATATGCCAAATAATTTAATTTTATTAATTTTCAGTCATTTCTTGGTCAAGTTGTGATTGTAGGCAAAGCTCACTATGTTTAATTCATACCAGACAGGATTAAAAAAAAGTATTCATCAGAAAAAGTGAGAATTTATTTGCCTTTTTCTGTGTTACACAATTTAGACAGTAATTCTGCCAAATTATGTAAATGGATAGCTTTTTAATTGTTTACTGTCTCTCAAATATACCAAACGGAATGTAAATAAATTAATCATCAGCATTTTTTTAGATCATCAATTCGCCAAATTAGTTTATGAAACAATGTGAAGAACGTGGTGTTAGGTTAGATGGCACAGTTTTTTGTATAACTCAGTTTAATCAACTGAGTTTATTCTAGATGTTCCTCCATTTAAACGTACTGCGTTTGATTTATGATGTGGTTGCTTTTCCCAGCGATCCTTTCAGATTTTCAACATAACCACTTTACAGACGGACCAAATTCTCACAGCAAAACAGGAGTGAAAGTTCAGAGAGGAGTGAAATAAAACTGCCCCCAGCATGTCAGCAGGAATGAGAAAAGTACCACCAGTGACCAACATGGAAATTTGTTTTCACACAAGTCAGATGACTAACATGATGTTAGGGAAAATGGAGAAATGAGTCCTGACGGGAAGTCAAAACAGCAAGTCGAAGGCGGTGAAAAATGTGCCTGGTATGTACACCTGACATCTGGAGTGAAAAAGATGTGGAGTATGTGCTTCTGGATTAATCTGTTGGTTTCTGAGGATCTCTAAATATATTCAAATATTAATGTTTCTGAATATGTATACCTTGTTTTGACATGATCTTAATCTGAATAAAAAGAATATTTAAAAAGAGAAAGAAACCTTTTATCCAGAACCTTTGCAGAATATCAGCACCATTCTCAGATATGATTTAAAATAATGTTATTGCTTTTGGATAATGATAGTCCTGCAGACCCCTGCCCGAGCGTGGTCACGGCATACTCTCATTACAAGCGATGTAAAAAAACTAAATCCTCTCACCCACACTTGGGATTTATTTCCCCTCGACTCGTTCATGTTTGCTGCCGCCCTTCACCGTAGTGAAGCATAAACAGATTTCATCATTGTTTAAGAAATCATCGGCTCACCCAAAACGGTTTTGTTCAATTTAATCTATGAAATTTGCCAGAGTGCATGCGCCTCCCACCTCTCCCCGGCCCTGTGTGATTATAAGCAAACACTGTCCACATTCAGCCCGGGGATTCAGTTACATCAAAATAGACTTATAATAAAGAATCTGCTGCAATTACCCCAAACTGACAAACGACACGAAACATAGACGGGCTAACAAAACATTTTTTGTTAGCTAAATCTGGAGCATTACTGCTAACGAATTCGGAGATCCCTGTTTTACATGGTCTATTTGCTGGTGAACAAAGTTACCACACACTGCTTTTTTCCCTGCGTTGGACACTTTCATGCTCTGGCAAACTCCCGCCTCAGTTTAACCGCATTATAACTCATAATAATTTGATGAAACTCAAGCCGCAAAACTACTTTCATGCCCACTTCTCAAACAGTGAGGAAGCTGGAACAAAGTGACATCGATTAAGAGGTTTTGGTGAAATCAAAAAGAGAACGCCTTGTGCTGTGGGACCCAAAAGAAAGCGAGGGAGCACAGCGGTAATATAATCCCCTCAGAAAAGTGGCTCATTTCCAACGGAGGCCGCAGTGAGCGGATAGCGAACCCTGCCTGGTGGCTTCATTCACATGCCAAGAGTTAGAGATTCACCCCTCCTTGAGTCAGAGCGTAAACTCGAATGAGTTTTCAGTCGTCTTTTACTCGTGTTTATGACTGTTTGAGGGCTTGGATTTAAACACACTGATGGGATTTGACAGATACATAAAGTTTGGTTGGAAAAACGGAAGTTAAACAAAACCTGAACAGCAATTATGCTGTCTTCACCTTTAAAGCAGAGACTCCACAGTTTTGAGTTTAAGTGTTTTTATCTGATTTTAAAAGCAAAATGATACGGAATCAAAAACATGACAGCTAAGGATTTGACTTAAAAACGATTTTAAATCTGTTGTCTGCTACTCCAGCAATAACTTTACATTACAACCACAAAATTCAATGAATAATGTGGGATTTTTTTATCTTAAACAACTACAAAAAAAGATTTTTTACACATACACAGTTCAATTTTGTCTCGTCTGATAAGAGTACTTTGGTGGTTTGCTGTGGTGGCGCATGGGTTAAGCACAACCCACATATGGAGGCCTTTGTCCTCAATGTGGCTGTCGCAGGTTCGATTCCCGGCCTGGCGACCTTTGCCGCATGTCTTCCCCTTTCTCTCATTACCTGCTTTCCTGTCAATTAACTATCAAATAAAGGCCACTAGAGCCAATAATATCTTTAAAAAAAAAAAGGAGTACTTTGCATTTCAGCCCCATTTAATCCGATGTTTCGAATTAAAATTCACTGCAACTAGTAAAGCAAGTCTGTTATGTCTGTAGTTTAACATCAGTATAAATCCAGCTGTTCTGTGAACAGAGTTTTATTAAAGAGTGTTAGTGAACTGTCAGCGTCATGAAGACCAACAAACAAAGCAGATGGGCCGGGGAGAAAGTTCTGAAGAAGTTAAAGCGGGGTTAGGAATCTGTTAATGGGGAAGCTCTTAGTCATTTACTTCACAAATTTCACTTTTACAGACTAGAGGCAAGAAGAAACACATTATTCTTGCCTGCTTAAAGTTTTGCTTAAAGTTTTTCACAAACAAACATGTGGAGCAGAGTGTCCTAGTCAGATCAGACCCGAAACCTTTTTAGTTCACGTGCAAAGAGGAAACTCAATACTGCAAACCTCTTTCTAAAGTCCATATTCATCATGATAAAATGGTGATAGCAGCGTCATGTTATGGGAAAGGTTTCATTCAGCAGAGCCAGAGAAGCTGGTTGGAGTTGGTAGAAAAGTAGATGGAGCTAAGTCAGACTGCGGTGAGGATTTGTCTTGTGACAAACAACACAGTGTGGAGAGTCGTCGTATGAAATTGGCCTAGTCAAAGTTCAGGTCCAAATCCAATTGAGCATCTTTAGCAAGAGTTGATAATCAATATTCACAAATTCACTGTCTGATCTGACTGAGCTAGAGATATTTTGTAAAGAAGAATGGGAGGGGGGAAATAACTAAAAGAAACTATAAAGTAAAGGGTGCGTCTACAAAATACTGACCTCTGAATAATTCTGCATTTTTAGCATTTCAGGATTTTATTTAAAGCTAATTTAAAAACCATATATCATTTTCCTTCCACTTCACATCCATGACCTGCTTTGTGTTTGTTTTTAATGTAAAACTCCAGTTAAATACATAGTTTTTGGCTGTAGCATGTAGCTTGTAGCCTATCTATTTTTATTAAGTTGAGCAGCCTTATAACTCAAAATTAAAGTATGGTTCATGTCTTAATCAGAGTGAAATCTTCACTATAGGTCTTCAATTTGATTAAGATTATTTATTTTTTTTTTACCTTGCTACTTATTACCCTTCGGTTGATATTGAGAGGTTTCCACTTAAAATAACAGAAATGTGCGAAAAGTGCTGTGCATTATCAACATCACTCACAAAGCAAACACCCATCACTCTCAGTGGCCAAAAGAAATCAGTCTTGTGGCCATTTATTGTCATCAATAAAATACTGAAGTTGTTGCAGATAGAAAGTGAGCCGTCCTTGAAGTCAATGCAATTTTTTTTTCTTTCTTTCTGCTCTTTACAGACACTTTAGGGAGAAGCTGAAATCTAATTATAATCTAACACAGACTTGGCTCGACTGGCTGCATTCCAGGTCCAACAAATTCCTCTTACTGGCACACTGAGCTCAAACCAAAATGGGGAATGCAGTTCAGACTTCAAACATCAACTTTATGGTGAATGATGAGCATATTGTGAAATCACACATTGCCCGCTTTTGGAAAGATCTCCATACCCCCTTTTTATAGGAAGAGACTCTTTTTGTAGTTACAGTAAGATATAACCCCTGCATTAGCTTTTTGTCATTGCCGTGTCCCTTATAAGACAGAAAGGGAACCTTTCCTCTCTGGTTCCCATATCTCTCCGAGCCATCTGGAGTGGTAACCATGAATCAGCCACTTAGCCCCTGAAGTGGACACACACTTCATACTCTCACTCACACCCCTGGAGTGAGCCAGTCATTGACACAGCAGCTGTGTCATCAGTCGGAGAGCATCTGACAGGACAGAGAGGAGAGTTGTTCAGTGAGGCAGACTAAAGGTGACGAAAGAAGAGGAGAGGGAGAGCTTTCCACCTGCATGCCATGTGCTTCTTGATTTACAAGCAGGCTCGATACGGGGCTTTATGGTTCCGATCACATGCTCCTAAAAACATAACCCACCACAAACTCTCTCTATGCTCCCCTGGATTTACTGGCCTGAGGACGTGCCGCGCTGGTCTGAACGCTGCTTAGCGAGCTCCCCGGGAGTGCATGTGTGTGTTTGCTCGGTTCGCTCAATGAAAGCGGTGACAGATTGGTCTGATGTAGGTAGTGGTAGGCACACAGTCTGTGGGAGGACTCGAATGAGTGCGATAAGAGGGGCGAACAGCACACACACACACCAAGGACTGATAAGAGCAGCAACAGGAGCTGAAGCTCAGGAAACAGGCAATAGAGATAAAAAAAGAGAGAGTTTTATAGATAGTCGGAGGCCTGCTGGGACACAGACCACTTCCACAAACGTAAAGCAAAGTTGTGTCATAGCATTCATTTGATCATGACCGAAACCTATACATTTTTAAAAAGTAAGTACAATCCACTTGGGTTTTTCAGTAACACTTTATTTGACGGTAAATAATGACACATTTAATGCAAAGTTGACCATTTTAATGGACGTTTAATACAAGTTTTAATGCAATTTTGGATTAAAAGTGTCATTATTTATCAAATAATGCAAAATTGACACTTTGAGTGGACTTTTAATACAAGTTTTAATTCAAATTTGCTTTAAAAGAGTCATTAATTACCAAATGACATTTCATGACAACGGTCATAAACATTCACGAAGTCTCCATCTTCATGACAGATGTTATGTCACGTTTATGACAGTGTCATGTCAGTCTTTAAAATAAAGTTTTACCAGTTTTTCATTTAGTTGTGTTTTGTCATAAAACAGAAAATAAAAAAAATATTATGGGACATGAACCATACCTTAATTTTGCGTTAGAAGGTTGCTCAACTTAATCAATAAGTTAAGCAACCTTAGCTGCTCATCTTGTATTTACACATAAATATGTATTTATGTATTAAATGCATAGCAAAAAACTATGTATTTAATTGGGGTTTTATATGGAAAACAAACACAAAGCAGGTCATGGATGTGAAGTGGAAGGAAAATGATATATTTTTTCAAATTAGTTTTAAATAGTTATTATGTGAGCTACAGTGTTTCCAAGTACAAAAAGTAGAGACACACATTAGCTTGTTCAGCTAAGCGAAGTTAGCCTCATCAAAGAGAACTACATTAATCTTAAGAACCAAACTTATAACTAGAGCACATAGTTGTGTTTAATGACATTCAGCCACCATTACTGTTTCCTGGTTTGCTCTGATCTACTTCAGTTTCTACTTAGAAATGTCTGCTTCTACTTTCAGATATTTCTGGAAAGCAAAGATCCATTGGCCTAGACAATTTATGTTTTTTGGCTCATGTTGCTCATTAGTCCTACATCACATTTAGCTTGTTTGCATTTTACTCTGCAAATAATTTACACCAACATTTTTTCTACATACAGCTAAAGGCAATTTAAGTACCACTAGTTGTACTTGTGCCAAAGAACTATAAAGACATAATGTATCACCCTGTGAGTTTTGTTTTCCCTAAGCAGCATATTGAATAGCAGCGGGATCCCTGCACCAAGTCAAAGCAAAGATTAAAAATCACATTGCATTCGGACATGTCAACTTTTATTAAAATGATTTAATTCATTCAGAAGCAGTTGCATAATATTATCTTCTCTGATTCAGATTACGCCCCCTCATAAACTCCAGGCCAACTACAGTAGAGATCTGGAATTTTAAGCATGTGGACAGGGCTCAGTATTAATTTCTTTTGACGCTAATACATATTAAAGACTGAAGTCAGTCCAATGGAATGAACTCATTGTTTTTGAAGCTGTAAGTCTGCATGTGAGCTGCACAGTTAGGTTCTCAGAAAGCAAAAGACGTTTTACAAAGGTCCAATCATTAGCAACAACACAAAAAACAAAGAGCATTAAATCGTCTGCAGCCCTGAAAGCTCACAGAATGTCATGTGACACACCGTAGAGGAAAATCTTATGGCAGGAAGAGGGTGGGGGGCATGTAGTGAATGAGGCTGAACGTTTTAACATCACAGGATTTCTGGGAAATCAGCAGAAAATAAAACACTTATGGTGTGAGACACGGAGTGGTGAAAGTTTGGTGATGAATGCTTTTCGTGGGAAAATGGTAAGACATTAATATGTCAGCTCAGACTTTGAGGACAGCTAAGAGTTATTTATATCCCAGAATAGAAGAAAAGAAAGAACTTTTGTAGCACACTCCTTTCAAACCTGGCTGTGAAATGAATAAAGAGGGCTGGATTAGGCTGAGGAATTTAGACATGATTACATTCCTGGAGCATATGTGTCAGATACACCCACCAACTCACCGCACCCATACCCAACAACCAGTTTCTGGAGGAAGAGTGAAGGATGCCTTGGGCTCTCGTTCAAAGCCTGACATTGATCAGAAACAGGCTATCAGAATTATACCCCATTATTTGATCATTTTGGTAAACATGAACAAGTTTTTCTCATCACCCAACACACACCAGTCACACACCAACATGTTTTTGCCTTAATGCGATTCTGATGAGGTGCTGTTGCAGCAAACACCTCAAAGACGTCTGTAAACCTTTAAGAATTGGATTCTCATTTAGTTTTGTAGTAACACTGGTTGTGTTGGATGTGCCTGTGTGTGAACCCCTCCACTATGTCTCTCACCACCCTGTTGCCGCCGCCGCACCGATGCTGTGTACCCACCTGCACTCTCTTTGCATAGTTGTTGTTAGTTCCCCCCACTCCCTCATGTGCGCGTGCCTGCGTGTGTGTGTGTGTGTGTGTGTGTGTATGTGTGTGAGACCACTTACTGTTCCTCTCTTTCTTCCTCTGTTTCCTCACAGCATGTGATTGCCATCCCGTGGGTGCTGCTGGCAAAACCTGTAACCAAACCACAGGACAATGTCCCTGTAAAGATGGCGTGACTGGTATCATGTGCAACCGCTGCGCTAAAGGCTACCAGCAGAGCCGCTCGCCCATTGCCCCCTGCATAAGTACGTGGAAGCAGTCTACATCAAGTTAGGACACAAATTTGCCTAACTCCAGCTCTTAAAATGCTTTAAGAAGTTATTATTTTACCAGCCACACATAATATTTAATACACATAATTAAGCACAATCTCAATCTCGTTGTAATCTGTGGATGACAATGACAAATAAATCTTATCTTATCTTATCTTATCTTATCTTATCATAATACTCATGTTGCAGTTTCATGCTAATCGATGCTAGCAGTTAGCTTAACCAAAGCAGGCATCTACCATCATAAAATAACTCTGAGCTCAAAAACAACATACAAGGTTTTTCTGGATGCTGTTGATGAACCTTCAGTGTTTCAGTGCCGTTATAGTATTCATTGGATTATGTCAGTTTTACTTTTATGCCATGAAAAGTAAAAACCTTTAGAAAATTTCATCTTAAAAAAATCATTTAGAGTTTGTACAAATGAGTCTTATTTTGCATTCTTTTATCTCCACCTATCTTAATTGATTTGAAATAAATCCTTAAAGTGACTAATGTCAACATAGGGCATTATGTTGACATTATGTCAATTATTCGTATATAACCAGATTTTGCATTGTAGGCTTTACATTTCCTCTAGTTGCACCTTAAATTTGCATTTTCTTACTTTTTTAAATGTTTAATTAGATTGTTTTTTTTTTGTTTGAGGGTGTTCACTGGTAGTAGTCATTCTTTCTGAGTTTCTTGGTTCTGGCTAATTAATTAGGCTGTTATGTCACAAAACTGTAAGGAAACAAATATTTCTGTAGCATATTTTTTACCGATTTTTTGTCTTCTTCCACAAATCTTTATGACCTGAGAGAAAGTATTGTAATCCTCCTGTGTGACACTGAGAATGAAAACATGTCAAGCATTAGTCAAACTGATGCTCTCAAAACATAAAGTGGAGTAAAAACCAAAAATGTTATAGCTGTTGTATTCATTTTAAATTGCCTTATATTTTTATCAGACCGTTAATCTGACCAGACAGTTTACTTTTAGTGTTCTCAGTGTTTCACACAGGACACTTCATGGTCTCCTACTTCCATATACTGTGTAAATTATTGTTGGTTTCTATGTAAATAAGCAACCAATCCAAATGTGTCAATAGTTTAAAGGTTACATGTTAGTGTTCACATAAACTTCTGTGGCGGCTGTAGGATGAGAGTTGTTTTAAGAAGGTAGAAGTCTGTTTTGATTTTGATCTCACTCAGACTAGCTGTTGCCTTCAGCCTCAAGTCTTACAACCTTGCAACAGCGCATCACTTAAATAATCCTGAATAAACTCTTTATGGACTATGGGCGACACACGAGAAACTGCTTTCTGTCGCTGAATATACATTCTTATTCAAAACCCACTCAAACAATCAAGCATTTGTAACAAATCAACATGTCCAATGAGATTATGTCTTTCATTCTTACTGGACTTGTGTTTGGTTGTGATAAACCAAACACAAGTTATATTCTAATTTTTGGCCACGATTAGAATGTATTGTAAATACAAATTAAATTACGCCAATAATATCTAAGAATGAACCTGAAGTTTAAACTCAGTATAAAAATAGATATAATCCAATTTATCAGGTAATCTTCCCATATAAAAGACAAGGTTCTGGAGTTCCTTTGATTGGGATCAACTTCAACATTTAAATTAAGAACTCCCTGCATTAATATTTGAGTTAAACATTATTTCAAAATGAGTACATACTTTTATTATTATAGCAAAGCTTTACTAACTTTATTTTAAACAGATTTAGATTATATCTCAGAGATTGTGCACACTTAAAAAAATCAACATGAGACAATAAGAGAAAAATTGGCTCATTGTTTGAATAATGATGAAAGATTGTGTCGCTATTGGGCTTCCGGTACTCAGCGATTGTTTTCATCAAATGGTCAATAAGAGTGAACAAACGATGTGTGGGATCATTTCACACAATCGTATTTAGAAATGCTGAAAGTTGAAGTCGGGTATCAATACTCAATAAAAGTAGGATATAACATCAAAGTATATCTCAGTTTTATAAAGTTTCAAAACTGTTAAAATTATGAGTGTCAGTCTTCCAGTCCTTTCAATGTAAAAATCTTTATATCGCTTCTTAATGTGAAGCGATATAAAGTCACTTGGATGAAAGAAACCGACTACACATGTTCGCCTCCAAAATAGACAAATTTGAAACTAAAACAACACCATCCATCAGTCCTACTAAGGGAAGTTATATTTTAAAGCTTCAAAAGGTTTCAGTTAAAAGTTCAGGATGGCTCCTGGAGCAGATAGCTCAACTAACTGCCTACTATAAGCTTGTTATACGCTGTGTTATTTTATAAAGAGCAAAATGGTAGGAATGCATCTTATTCTAAATACTATGTACTTTAAAAATGAAAGATAAAAAACAGTAAAATCATTGCTTAGATAAAAAATAATCTAGCTGTATCAATGTGTTTAGCAGCATTCAAATTAATGCTGCTAAACACGTGTTTTAAATAAAAGTTGATGTGCTTTAAATAAAAGCAGTTAAACCACGTTTTACATTTGATTTAAAATCTTTAAAAAGTGAGTATTTTTACTCAAGGTCATCATTCTGTGAGAATCACATACCAGTACCTACTTGAGATCCAAAACCTTCACTGTTACACACCTTTTCCCGCAGTGTGTCCATCCTTTTCCTTTGCATGTGTCTTTAATATGCCTTCTTTAGCCATCTTATTTCTTTTAGTAAGAGATCTCTTACCTATGCATGATTTCCCTGTGTGTAAACGGTGTACCCACTCTTAAATAGACAGTTCATGACAAAGTGACTGAGTGAAGCAAATTTTCCTGACATACAAATGGCTAGCAGCTCTGACGACCTGTCTTTACCTCTGGACCAAAGCTTAGAGTGTAAATTGATTAAATTGATCATTTAAACAGTAGCCAGGTTTATCCAGTGCTCAGTTTAAGGCTAACTCTTGAGAGACTAAGCAAAAACTAGATGCATCTGTGTCAATGTGTTACACTCACATAGATGTTTGGTGGATTTTGTTTTATTAAATTGAAGTTAAATATGTGGCTTAACAATGGCAATGATACACCGGTTACAGTCATGGTGGAACGACCCAGAAAACCCAACACTGATAACATGACGCTTGGTCACTCCCATTGTTTGTAAAGAACATCTCTTCCTAATGTTTCAACTCGCTGGGTTGGACATGAGACTCTCACAGCAGGAAAACCTTAAGTTAAAATATCCCACGTTTATGAGATCTCGCTATTTATACAAAATACATAACTTGATCTGTTTTTCCTTTTATATAGAAAAGCAACGGCTATTTGTACTGCAACTATAGATGTATAACATTATTATTCAGTAAACTACATATATTTACTGTAATTTTGAAGCATAGACTGAAACCTCTGGTTTTCAAACTTTTTTCCAAGTAACAGACATTTAAAAAGTTTAGCACAATGAAACATCATCTTCATAGTGTTGTGTTATGCCATAAAATCAAAAAGAAACTAAATATTACTTAAATGTATAACCCATTACTATCTGAATAAATTTACAATAAAAATAAAATGTGTTTGATGTCAGGAAAATTGCAAATTATGTAGAGATTGTTAATTTTAAAGAACATACAATAAACACTGTATTTATTTTGGTATTGAAAATGACCAAAATTAGACACACTTGGATATAACTCAGACCGCTACAAACTTCTAAAATGATACTTGATTAATATGTGTTGAAAATGCATCAACAGGCATTAGCAGTATATACACAACTCCATTGGCTGCTTGCTGGCAAATTCACAACAATAGCCTACATGCAGGTAAGAATTTAATCTGAAATTCTAGGTTCCAACTTAAAAAACATAATCAAAATGTCAAAATTAAACAGAAAGGACTAAATGAAATTAAAAGAACAACAATGAGTTCACACTTCATCGCCATCTATTGGCCAAAGTTATGCCTAAAATCAGCTGAACAACAACAGCAATACTGATCATTTATATATTTCTGTAAATACATGTAGTTAGTAAACATTTTTATTCAAGTAGATGTAATGATGTTACAAAAAAACATTTTTTGATCCTTTTTTTCTTAAAGCATGCAAAGGAATAAAAACTTGTGGATTGTGAGGACAATTCAATATTATAGGGATTTAATCTTTCACACATCCAGTTTCATAATAATAATAATAATAATAATAATAATAATAATAAAGACTTTACCTAGCTGTCCATTGCAGTTGTTTTGTAAATTTAGATCACAGAAAATTTGCGTGACCATTTAAAACTTGTCTTTTTGCTTTAGCACCTCACCGCTTTAGTACATATTTGCACTGTTCTAGACATTAACACTCTTTACATAAACAACAACAACAACAAAAAATCCATCACATGTGCTTTCTATAAATGAATAAATCAATTATTTTCTCTCGTTTTCTCTGAGTAGAGATTCCAGTTTCTCCTCCCACGACTCCGTCCAGCGTCACAGAGGAGCCATCAGGTGAGTACAGCTGAGCGTTAGACATTTGTTTTTATGTGAGTGCATACGTGGGTGGGCGTGCATGCATGTGTGTTTGTGTATGCGTGTTTACACACCAGCTGTGCAATAAAATATGCACAGAATTTGGTGGAAATGTAAGTGAATGCAAATGGAATTTTTCACCTCTTTCACTTCCTCTCTTGATTCCAGTAAAAAGTGACTGTAGGATAAATTGGATCCCACTTGCCTCTTCCCTCATTACTAGAAGGGTTCATGAATATGAAAGCCATTAGCAGCAACCATGGGATGTGCCTCATTTAATCTCTCACACTTTCACAATTAATCAGTGTAACTACGCCACAGTGGGGTGTTTTTTTCCCCTGCGTGGGACTGGGATTTTTCACTTCTTTTGACTGAATGATACTTTATCGCTCCGAACTTCGGTGCTTTTCCAGACTTCCTTCTCCAGGGTAGTGAGAAATACATGGAGGGGCTTTTGATCCTGCAATGCAACGAGAAGGAATCCAAACAACTTTTATGTCATTCACGCTGCTGATGATTTTCCTGACTGCATATTAGCACAACCAGAACAGCCCAGGACTTGAGTTACACAAAACCCTGAGTAAAGATGTGTGAAACACCTTAAAGTAAACCATCTTTTATTTCAGCAGCATAATCAAACCTATATTTTGCTCAGTAGGAGAAAAAATATCTCAGCCAATAAAACCCACCAGTGGCACAGTCATTGGTAACCCTGCTCTCCATACTTTTCGGCATGTATTGCCACAAAATAGACAGTTCTGTGTCTAGTGAAACATTCTTTGCTGTTGTTTTTTGACAAAATTTGAATTAGCATCCTGCTGGAAGACCTACAACAACCCATACTGGCTGAATCCAGCAGATAGTTAAAATCTCCTGTTTCAGATCCATTGACACCACGCTCTCTAACTAGAGTTCCATGCTATTTGGAAGAGAAACAGGCCCACAGCATCACAGATTGTCTACTGTACTTCAAAATGACCTCTTTTACCACTTTTGTATTCATTATGTTGGAGCATTTGTTTCCAAAACCTTCAATCTAAGTCATCTCACCTGATCAAAGCGTACAGTTCCATCAGACTTTAACAAACTCCACAGTTTTACATTTGTGAGGGTAGGTAGGACAAAAAAAGGCTTTCTACTGTTATTCCTCCCAAACATGGATCTAGTCTAATGGTTGTCATGGAGATGAAAAGGAGTGTTAGATTTACCAAATATTGTGTGGCTTGTTATTTTGTTAAATGTATTGACATTTAACAAAATACAGAACTAAAGAACTTAAAGAACTAATATCAGTTCTTTAAGAACTGATATTAGAATACATTTCCTTCACTGTCTTCATGTATCTTATAAAAACTTGTTAAATCAGCATATCAGCATTTATTAGACAAACATTAGAATATTCTTAAAACTGGTGAGGTTTTGGCAGCTAAACAGGTTAAATATAACCTCAGAATATTTTCTCTTTTGTAATTGAAGTAACAGCTGAAAAAATTTGAGTCATTTGACTCATACTATGTTCCTCGACCTTCTTTTGTGAAGCTACCAGAGGCTGTTTGTGCATGTGTGAGCGTGCACGAGAGGCTCCAGCAGCTGTTCCCCGCAGAGGCCTCAAGTGCACTCTCTGGATAGCGTTGCTCTCTCAGCCCCCCAACTTCAGCTCTCTTTTCAGCGTTTTCCACCTCCTTCGTCTCCCTCTGTTTCACGCTTTGTCTTCAGATAACACTGTGGGTGGTGGGGCGCTGGAATATATGGGGGCTTTCTCTGGGCTCACTCCTCAGGAATTGGAAAACCTCTGGGATTTGGTATTCACCTAAAATAAGTGAAGGTAGAATATTGCATTTATTTACATTCAGTATTCAGTATTTACAAAGTATTCAGACGCCTAGAACTCGTTTCTCCATTTTGTAAATTTGCAGCCATAAAATTCAGTCTGCTTCATTAGGATTTTATACCGGCGTAGACCAACACAAAGTAGAAAATAATTGAGAAAGGGAAGAAAAATGAGAATGTTTCACAATAAAATATGTTGACTGCAGCATACAGTACATTTAACTTGTTTTACTCTGAAATAACTTCTGAACCACCTGCCTTCAGAAGTCCTATAATTAGAAAAAAGAGATGACATTATTTAAACAGCATCATAGCTGACAGGTTAGGGACAATGTTATAGAACGGTCTAAAGGGGACCTATTATGCAAAATTCACATTTTGCACAGTTTTTATCTGGGTCTCTATTCTCTAAAAGCAGCCCAAGCATTTAATAAAACCACCCTGCCATTTTTTGTCAGTAAGTTAATGTTTAGAAAATGATCAGTTTCAAAAACCTTCCAAATGACATCACAAATCAACAGGTACAACAATTCAGGCGCGAAGCCCAGCTCGTCACCTAGCAACCCCAAACAAGCTCCAGCATGTTTGGTCAACTGGTTTTACTGCTGTACAATGGCTGCTGGAAAAGACAAGTGTTTTGTCCAGAAACCACTTCCTGCATTCTTTTTGGTTATGCAGGACACTCCACTTCTGCTTTTCAAAGATGCACAGTTGTATAATTGAGCGTCTGTTTGCAGCTATTTTCAAGTTGCAAATAGTTGCAAACATAGCAACTTATTTGCCAGCAGCAAATAAGTTGCTACTGGCGTGTGTGCCAGTAGCAACTTATTTGTATTTAAAGTGACTAAAAGTGACCATTTTATAAAATAGGAAGAAATGATCAGACTAAGATCTCATGATCTAAGAATGATGGAAGGAAGGAGGAGACATACTGGTCATGCACTGCACAAATCGAGCCTTTATGGAAGAGTGGCAAGAAGGAAGTCACAAGAAGTCCTTTTTGCTGTAGAAGTAATAGCAAACATTCAGAAAAAGATTCTCAGGACTCGTCAGACCAAGACTGGACTTTTTGGCTGACATCCCATCATCTCTATGGTAAAACACGGCAGCATCATGCAGTGGGGATGCTTTTCTTCAGCCGTGCTTTCTTCATCCCAGCGGCTGAAGTCACACGGGCTGTTAGCTGTAGCACCGTGATGGAGACCTTGCAAAGCCAGGGGGCCCTTTGGCCCACCCAGGTTTGACGTGTAGAGGATGCAAACATCACCCACAGAGCCTACAGAGAGGATCGAACAACAAAAGTACCTAGTTGGTGATTGCTTACAGATGTGGCGTGTGTGCATGCACGTGTGTGCGTGTGAGAATATTTGTTAGGACTTTTAACCTCCTTTTTTTAAGCAATTTTCAGATGCATGCTAGACTTATAGAAAATTTAACTAAATGAAGTCCAGAGGTGAATTTAACTGCTGATTTACTGATTATGCAATGGTAAAATGTTTTGGCCAAAAGAGATGAAAGGACAAAGCAGGGAGTGAAACCATTACTCTAGGAAGATCCGTGACAGCTGAGTAAAAGATGAGGTGCACGGATGTGAAGTCTAAAGCAGAGCGGAGTCGTGGAACAAATGACAGAAGATATACTGCTCAACCGTGGCGCTCGAGACATAGGAAACGATGGAAAATACGAGCGTGACGCCGACAGCTGTGAGGCAGGTGTCTCGTTGTGGCTTACGTGAAGTAGGGGAGCGGGGGTCTGCTGGGATGGAAGGAAAGGAGGGAAGATGGAGTGGATATTAATTTGTCTCCTGCAGGAGGCCCCCCACCCCCACACCTCGACCACACGGAGGGCTGGAATGCGTGGAGAATAGCGCCGATGGTGTGGCCCAGACAAAACACACATTGTGCTGGTGGGTCACGGATGGTGTGAATCGCCACTCCCACGGGTCACTACAGAGACGTCTGCATGGCAACGAAATGTGGAGATTAACCGCTGGTGACCTGAGCTGTGGCTGCGCGGGCCTGTCAGGATGTTGGAGTAACTAATGATGATGAGGAGATGGAGAATTGGACTGATGAGGATGATGGTGTTCATGTCCAGTGTGTGTGTGTCACGTCTGAGGCTGGAAGCGATCAGAATCTGTAGCGGACCCCTCCTCGGATTTTTTGGACATGAGTCTTTCTTCGCACACCCTTTTTGGTTCCCTTAGACTCCGCGGCGCTTCGGTCATGAATCTTATACCATCACTCAGTTATGTGAATGCTAAGAGAAGGTTTGGACACTGAATGATAGTAATCTGCAGGAAGCACAGGTAAAAGTAGACAAACAAAGCATAAAATTGTCATAATCAACATATGACCCCTGTATTGCTGAAATTTGTAGTGCTATAGTATTCAAACCAATTGAGCCTTTTCACAATTTGTCAAGTCACAACCATATTTTATTAGAATGCCATGTATTAAAACACTTAACAGTTTTAGATAATCAGAAATGATTGATTATTAACGGTTCCATCAATGACAACTTGTCCAGATCCAGCAAAGTTACCCCAGATTCTCACATCACCATCCGCAATGTTTGAGTATTGATACTTTTCCTGAAATTGTTTGCTAGTTTTACTTTTATCTTTCTACTTCTGCAGTAATATGACCCCAAGTAAAAAAAAAATTTTAAAAAGTGATAATCAAAGCTATTTTATGATTTAGTTAATTTGTACATATAGCTAGGGTGGTTTTGATAGCTTTTACCTTATTGTGTTATGAGTTAGCTTAATGACCTGAAAAGACAAACACATTTATTGATACATATCATTACCATCCACTTCACAGCTATGGAGTATCCTATGTTGCTTTATCCCATAAGATCTCCATCTGGATACATACAGTCAAAAAGGTCAGGGGGCATCATTCCCCCTTTCAGGTTAGGCACGGTGTCACCTGCAGGATATTTTGTTTTGCAACAACCTCCTTTTTTGTTGCAAAAAAGGAGGTTGTTTTGTTTTGTTTTGTTTTTTTACAGAGACTCAGACTAAGTCTCTGAAAAGACAAATAATTTTTCCGGCTAGCAGACAAATTTGGGATATAGAAGTTTTCATTACTTCATGTGTGTAAAACATTAACATGACAGACAAAGTTAAATGTTCTTATCCAATCTTCTTATGTCTGATTATTAATTAGATTGTTTAATTAATCTTGAAGTACATTAGACTGATAAACTATTAGATAGTGTGATTTAAAATGGCACTAATCGAAAGTGGTTGTATCCTTTCTTTTTTCGTATTTGGGTGATAACATTTTCATGGTACAGCAGCTTCCTCTCTGCTAGTTTCCTGTTGAAGAGAAACCATCATTACTCTGTGGTAATACAGTGAGAAAAGAGGTTAGAGGGGGGGAGTGTCTTTTTTTTCCTCTTCTCCTTTCTCTCTCTGTGTGTCTCCTTCCAAGACAGTATCCAGGCTCGCATCTTGAATGAGAGCAGCCCAGTGAGGAGGAGCTGAGCAGAACAGCCGCTCTCTAATCTAATTACGTGCTTTATTTGCTGCAGTTTGTTTCTCAATCAGTCTGGTTAAATGAGAGAGAGCCCTCCTCCTGGGAGCCATCATTTACACCTCCTTGTTCTACCGCTCCCGTTCTTCTAACTCTGTATAGCGTTTGTCACACTTTGCATGTGGAGCCTTTTGATGTGTGTTGTAAGAGTTTTGTAGCTTAGAAACTTGGACGTTGCGTTGCATTTGATCATCTGCAGCAAACATGTCAGAGCAGCTCTGATTGTGACCCGAATGTTTTGACAGGAGAGAAACGACTCAACGTTTTCTTGACAGGTTTTGCAGGCTGACACACATCCAGACTCAAACCTTATACCTCTTAGTAGCACATAACTATGAAATGACACATACAGAAGATTAAAATTATGAACAAATAAAAATTTGGAAAGTGTGTCAAGCATTTTTATTGCCCCATTAAAATCAAGTACAATTAATTATCTCAAAAAGTCACTTAATTAGTAAATAAACTCCACCTGTGTGTGGTTCAATCCCAGTATCCAACATGCGAACAAAGGGTGTCATCAGATGAGACCAAAAATAAATGGTTTACTCCAATTCTGTGTGTGGCAAGAAATGGACACTTAACTTCACCCTTAACACATTCCCTAAAATCCACACGGGTCGGATTTTTTTATGCCCGATCTATTGCAGATTTCTCCTCCAGATGCGGACCAGGTGGAGGTTGTGAGGCTGTGTTCAGACCACAGCAGGTGAAGCATGCATAATTTAAGTGCCATCATTTAATTTCATTCTTCATATGCAGCTGTTGTTGTGACAGCCAGTATGTTTTTTTTGTCACTGCAGAGAAAAATGTGATGTGTTCATCTGCTTAAAATGTGACGGGATCCGGGTTCTCTGTTCAAATTAATTACACCAAATGATAATGAAATGCAACTGAATATTTCATGTCATAATCATCATTTCGAGAACTGATGTATAAAAATAGATTTTGACAGAATTTTTGTTGACGCTGTCAGTCAAAATGACGGAAAACAAAAGAGTCTAAAGCAACCTCAGCTATCATTGTAACTGTATTAACATTTAATAAACATTTAAAAACAGTCTATTCCTCACTATGTGTGATATAATACATATTCAAAATAAATTTTTATTAAACTCTTTGGATTTAAATAGACTTTGCGTGTTTAGTTTTATTTCCATCATTTCTGTGCCTAATTCCCTACACACTGAAATTGGAGACAGTCAGTCTGGATTGACTAGGGAGGTAAATTTGGAAAATATCTCAATATGCTTATTTCGACAGGTGAGCTAACGTGTCTCTTTTCAATAGAAACTTCCCCACTCCTAATATTTAGTCTTGATTTATAGGAGAACAATCTTTGAACGACTAGATGCTTTCACCTCAACAAGCTGCAGGGAGCCAAGTTTTTCATGTTCAACATCTAAAAAAAAACGGCCTTGCAGTTCATTCAACCTACTACTGGCTGTTGACGGTACTGCGACTTTTTCTTTGCTGCTGTAAAGTTTTGGCTCCAAGGCGAACTGTATTGGGCCTGGAAGCAGCTTGAATGAAAACGATTAGTTTAAAGGGCTGCGGGGTACTTTGATAGAGGGGGCAAAGGTCCACCTCTCACTTACCAACTTCTTAGTGCACTGAAAGGCCAGAAAACAAAGCGCTGTAGTAACTACATCTACTTAGAACACGCAGAGCACATTTTAGCTCAGCATTACAAGACCACTTCCCCTTCTGCTGCTTGTAACGCAGGCACAAAGGGGACATTTGTCTTCGCAGTAGGGGACTGCCTGGTCCTAAACAGGCATCTCGGGGTGCTCTCAGCGGGCCCCGGAGCTGTGTCTCAGGGGTACACTAATGGGGAACGAAAGGCTATCAAAGGGAAGTATCATGATGGCATCAAGGGGGGGTTATGAGAAAACAAAGCTGCCCTTCCACAGCCCCCTCTTCCATCATTTACATGGTAATCAGCTCCAGCTTTTATAGACTACTCTGTTCGGTTTGTACTTTCTCCGCTACGACCGGCACCAGCTCTGTGCCCAACCACACTGTAACACAACCAGCAGCTCTGCTCATTTTTACTTTCTTCCTTTTCTTTCCCCCTCTGCCAAATTACATTCATCTTGGTTTGCTGCCCGCCTGTCTTTCACCATTCATTCTCCCTCCTTCCACTTCTCTACTCGGGCATTTCTTTCTGTCATGGCGTTCCCCAGGCAACCTCATTGTAATGGCCTATAAAGAGTAGTAAAGGTTTGCTCATATCTGCGAGGTTTGTTCATATTTAGAGCTCAAATCCTTTTTCCATCAGCCAAACAACATCCTTCAACTTTCTGTCAAAACAACCCATTTAGGTGTCTTTCACCATGTCTGTATCAGCCGGTGAAAATAGACCAAGGGAGCAGAGATTAAGGGATTTCTGCCCGGCATTTATAAGTTATTAAGTTCTTTGAGCAATTTTGAAAGTTTTTGAAAAAGGTTTGATGTGAGAATAGCAGATTTGCCTGATTCCAACTTCTTATTACAAGCTATAGCTTAAGAGGCATTCAACATATGGCCTTCCTGTCATTTTATTTCCATTTGGGTTTTTCCAATTAAGTATTTTTGAATTTGAATTTGAATGAACAATCATAATTTATTTACATGAGGAACAGAGGCGATGTCACACAGTGTGTTTCACAGAGAAGTTGCTAAAGGTTTAGCTAATGTTTTAGAAAATATTAGTTTGTTTTTGTTATTTTAAACTGTCCTTGGAAAACATATAAAAAATGATTGTGGTCAGTGCAGCTGGAATTACTCAAACATCAGTTTTAGTGTTTATGCCTTGGGAAATGAAAAGCATCACATTAGAAGTGAGATTTCCAAAAGACTGGGAACATCTGAAAGTATTTAATGTTCCATGACAGTCAGAGGTTAAAAGTTGTAAATAGTGAGAGTGACTTACAAGTAATATGTTTAGCCTTCCTGTTATCTTCTGACAACCTTCAGCTTGAATAAAGTGCAGACATGTCTGCACTGTGACAATACAGTTTTTTTTCAAAGGAATTATTCTTTTTCCTTGAATATGTTTAACTTTGCGTATTCCTTACTTAGTAGCAACATCCACACTGAAGAGTATTGTGTATGCAAAGTGAACTGGTGGCATTTGTGTGCTCACTGAGAAAAACATTGTATTTTAAAGTGTCAGGGAGACACTTGACGTTTTTTTCCCCCACTATTGCAGTGCTTGAACTTTGCTCTATTTAAAACATAACCTGATATTGCCCAGGTTCATGCTTTGAGAATTAACTTTATTTTTCATCACACATTGCGATTACAGTATCACAGGTAATTATTTTTGTCAGCAGGCCCAAATCATCATTGCAAAAAGAACATACACTGTTTAATCAAGGCCCTTTGTGTATTTCTAGGCAAAAATTTGCTGCCTTGTACAACCAGATGACAAACTCCAAGGACTCTTTCAGCAAGCGCTCTCAGAGTGTGTTCATTCATACACCACTGGGTGTTTGACAGCTTTTCTACAGCACGGAGCTGTGAGGCAGTGTGGGTAAGCCCACAGCCTGCTTGAGGTATTTATTTGTTCACGGCTCCGACGTGGACACCCCGCCTGCCGCCCCCCAACCCTGTGCGAAAATAAGGCTCCCCTGCCTAACGCTTCATGGATGGCTAATTTTTCCTTCCTGACCTCCCTTTGTGTGGCAATGACCCACTTCACCGCACCCCCAACACCTTCCACTCCCTGGAATAGCTGCCAACGCTGAGCACCCCCACACATGCAAAACTGAAAGCTTGACATGGTCCTCCTTGGGAGACTTTTTTTAGTTTTATGTTTCTTATTGGGGCGTTTGGGTGACAAGCCATGTGAGGCAGGTCTGCACAGACCTGATCCCTCAGACACAGTGAGAACAAGTGGTGTTTAATCTTTGGGTAAATGTTAAGTGTTTATGTCATAAAGCAATACTCAGGACATTAGACAAAGCAATCAAAAAGAAATCATTTGTCAACCCATTAATTAATGCACTTTAGTGTACTTATTTTGTAACAAATATATAATATATTTTTCTATTGTAAATTTTAACAAAACACACACATATACATCTATTGCTATTATATATTTTTTTTACTTTTATCTTGATTAAATATTTTATATTATCATCAAAAAATATGTTTGTTATTTAACAAACATATTTGTGAATATATTTCAGTGAAATATATTCACTGAAGTGTGAATATATTTTTATAACTTGGATATTTTTTCAACTTCACAGATTTTACCATAGAACCAATACACAGTTTGTATTGTTCCAAAACTTAATCAGAACCAAATTATATATATATATATATATATATATATATATATATATATACTGTATATACACAACATTATTTATTAATAAAAAGGTTAACATGAGTTTTCCTGCTCTTTATGTTCATGTTCCTGAAATCAAGTTATGTTAATTCAGCATTCACTAATTTTGAAGTCATGCATTAACAACCATAAATTCTTAAAAAATATTAAATTGTGTTATTGATGCCTTTATTTTCCTAGTGTCCTTGATGCATAATCTTCTTTTTATTCCAACAGACTGTGACTCTTACTGCAAAGCATCAAAAGGCAAACTGAAAATCAACATGAAGAAGTACTGCAAGAAGGATTACGGTGAGTCAGACAAAACACTGGTCATTAAATTCATTCTTATTGTTAGTCTGCCAATAGCACGTTCTTAGCAGAATTTTAAAAATTTGGAGCAAATAGAATGAACCTAGATATCAATGAATAAATCAAAAAAAAAATTCTGAAAATGTTACATTTTATTCTAAGCCATAGAGTTCCTTTCAATTTCTTTCACAGTCACAGGCCCGGTTGATTCAAAAAAGCTTTTACAGTTTTACCGATTTACTACTTTAGCTCTGAGTAAAGAATCAAAACAGACAAAGAATCAAACAGATCTTTGAGCAATGAAGAGCTGAGCAGACAAACAGAGGGGGAGAAAGAGAGCTTGAAGGAAGGAGCGGGAAATAGAATTAGACAGAGGTGTGTGTGTGTGTGTGTTTGCGGGGGTTGGGGGGGTTATCTGCGCAGCGAGACAGACAGTGGGGGCTCACTAAGAGATCCTCATTAAGGATCAGCCTACTTCCCCCCACAACCAGAGCGTCCCGTGCTGCATTCCTGCGACCATCAGTCTGCCACACCATTCAAGGTGTGGATAAGACATATGACCTCTCCCCTCTCCCACCGTCGCCCGCATCCCCTCCCCTGATTGAAGTCAGGCTGCAGAGCCACTGAACCAAACCGGGGGCGTCCCGCAGCATACTTCAGGAGCTTGACGGATAGGTCCGGGCTTTGTTCCGCTGGGATTTGGAGGAGTTAGGGGTCAGCTTATAGACACCTCCTCTTCAACCCAGGTCTACCTCACTGGTGGTGTCGTGAGAAAAGCTGGGCCTCTGGATCTTTTGCTGTTAGTTCTGGGGGGACAACATCAAAATCGGGGCAGTAGTGAGTGTCTGCATTTTTTTAAACATGTCTGATTAAAGGGAAATTTTATATAAAATTTAGTCAAAATGAACACAAAATGTTGCCAGTTACCATTAGAAGACATTTGTTTAAAAATAAGAAAATGATGTTCTGCTAGTAGAACCATCAGTCAACCCAGAGTACCATCATCTATCCACCCAACCCAAGATAACCATGCACTGAAGACCAGCTCTCAGATGATTTGATATGTGTTTCGTGTGAACTGCAGCGGATTGATGGCTGTAATAATATCAAGAAAAGAAAAATAAAGGCTCCGTTGAAGCACAAAAGTGTTTGTGTGCAGCTATACAATATATTTGCTCGTATTAAGGAGACTGACCGGTTAAAGCAGCTGTGTAACTCATGTCAGAACAAACTCTAGGGATCAGTGTAATTTAGCTTTGGCACACAACAGATCAGATCTACACAAAAGATGGTTTTTCTGTTTAAACTACTGAAGCATGAAGACTTTTTTTTCACTAATCCATCTCTCTGCTACTGGTCTTACAGCACCTTGTGAAAGTATTCAAGTCCCTATAAATTTGTCACATTTTGGAATGTCATAACCACAAACGTCAATGTAACTCTTTTGGATTTTACATGACAAACCAATGCAAAATTACTGCTTAATTTTAAAGTGGAAGATTAAATTATTTTAACAAATAATGGTCTAGGTGTGGTATGCATTTTGATTCAGCCTCCCTGAGTAAATACTTTGTTGAACCTGATTTAGCTGCAAAAACAGCTGCAAGTATTTTTTTTGGGGTGTGTTCTCTACTGGTTTGGCATGCATGGATACAGAAACTCTTGTTTGTGAGTCGGCCGAAGCTGAGTCAGACTGGACGTAAAGCATCTGTGAAGAAGCTGTTCCACAGATTCTTAAACAAATTTAGGTTACAGACTTTGCTGCAGATTCAATCATTTGTTTAATCTTTACTAGCACAATCTAGATTTGAAATACACACTATAGTAGCTTACAAAAACATACTCAAATTTGATTCAGGAGAGGAACAAAATACTTGTGAAGTATATGTCACATAACATTAGGAAATCTGAGCAGAAGTCAAATTCGGTGTAGATCTATTGAATTTGTCTCAGAAGAAGGAAATCTTTGGAGTGTTTTAAAAAGATCAGCAGGGAGCTGAAGCTCCATGCTGTGCCAGAAAACCATGCTGCGATGCTTTGTATCCGGGCCCATGGAAAGCATTACAAGCTACCGTGGGGTGCAAGATAAGGGTTGAAATGTCTGATCTCAGCAGAACCCTGGCTATAACCAGTTTATCCACTCCAGTCTCCCCAAGAGCTGTTGACCTAATGCAAAGATGAGCTGGTGGACACAAGGAGATGCATGGGTCACCCTGAGGTCGCTTAACATGCTTAACTTATGCAAAATTGAGAATTAAATGCAAGCTAAAAACTAAACTTAAAAATAGGGAGAACATAGCTCCCTATTTTACACATAGAACTAAATAAAATATACACGCAATTTTCTTTGATATGATTTAATAAAATACTGGAGTTTAACCAAAAAAAGAGAGAGAGATCGCTTTAAGAAATTAAAGCAGGATATTTCCAAGCAACATGCCTATTGAAGCCATGCTCAAACCCAGCCTATTAGCTTCTGAATAGGGAAATTAATGCAAAAAAAAAAAAGTTACTGTACAAATAAGGATGACCTCAATATCACCAGTCATTTATTAAACTTATAGTATAATATATCAGGCTCAACACTTTCAGACACAGTCTTCAAAAAGCATATATCTTGCTCCTGCTGGTGATATTTTTATGTTGAGCAAGGCAAGTGCAAGGTTAACGTTAGCTTGTTTAGTCTGTTTTGATGTGACTCATTGATATTTAGACTGGTAACGCATTTCACTATAATTCCACTTAAAGACAAAACCTAAAGAAAAAGAAAGTTCTTCTGCTTAATAAAGGTGATATTTTGATTTTAACATTATAAATGTAATGACTAGTGTTTCAGCTTCTCTCAAAGCATGTTAAAAATGCTTTGACTGGAAACCCGGAGCCAAAATGTGGGATCAGAGCTCATACCAACACAATGTTGCTTTGGACTAGAGGGCTTCTCCTGCTTATAGGGCTCCCTAGATAGTCTAAAAATTAAAGTCCTTGCTCAGAAAATATTGTATTTAATTCTTATGTTCAGAGTGTGATATTAAAGAAGGTTTCAGATTAAAAAAAGAAGAAAATGTACAGTTTTAGATCACTGGTTGGAGATTGTAGATACAAATCCTGCACTGTACTCGGATTTCCCTTTAATGCTGAAGGTGAAAGCAGTGACCCCATCATATGATTGTTCATCTTTAAAGCTCCCTCATAATTATAGGAGAAGCTTAATGGAACTTAATAGAGATCTGGTCAGTATAATACATATTGATACATTCTGGCATAGGATCCATGAGCGTCTATCTGCTCCCTGAGGGCCACGTCCGTTCATTCCTCACGTAATATCCCTGAGTGTCTGCTCAGCTAACGTCTCTAATAGCCGCTCTTGCCTCCTAATCCCATTACTGATCACACTGCTGTGTCAGTATAATAGACAAAGTGCATGTGGAGCTGTTTATGATAGCTGGCCTGCATAGCTGGCTTTTTCACTTTGTTTAAGAGAAGAACGCAAACTACAAATGTCCATTTTTGAAAGAGGATCATATTTGCTTTAGTGTCGTTCACTGTTATTTATTGTACATACTGTGACTGCATGTACACTGCAAAAACACTAAATCTTACCAAGTAATGTTGGTCTAATTTCTAGTGCAAATATGTTAGTATAATTGAAATAAGACAAAACTAACTTACAAGTAACTTTTCTGCAAAATATAGAGGCTTGTTTTAAATAATTCCTTGATATTGATGAAAAAGTACTTGTTCCATCGGCAGATAAATTCACGTATAACAAGACAATTTTCCTGTAACAAGTGAAATAATCTGCCAATGGAAATAGTACTTTATAATTAATTATAAAGTACAATATTAAGAAATTATTTACTGAAAACAAGCTCCCTTATCTTGAAGTTACTTGTAAGTTCATTTGTCTTATTTCTAGTGCATTTAGAAATTTTCTCTTGAAGCTAAATTACTTTGCAAGATTTTGTGTTTTTGCAGTGTGCTCTTACAGCAGATATATCTTCTGTCAACAGGCTCCTTTTTCTAATGTATTGGTAAGTAGCTTAAAGGCTTTATAAAAATCACAAGAGGCCCCAGTCTGTATTATAAATAAATAGAAATATGTTGTGCATGTGCTGAAAGCAGTAAAATCGACTTGACGTTAACCAAGAATGCTTTGTCCTCCAATATCACATTGCAGCTGTCCAGGTGCACATCCTGAAGGCAGACAAAGCTGGCGAGTGGTGGAAATTTACCGTCAACATCATATCCGTCTACAAGCAGGGGGAAAGCCGCATCCGCAGGGGGGACCAGTTCTTATGGGTCCGTGCCAAAGACGTGGCCTGCAAGTGTCCCAAGATCAAGCCCGGGAAGAAGTACCTGCTGCTAGGGAACGACGAGGACTCCCCCGGCCAGACCGGAGTGGTGGCGGACAAAGGAAGCCTGGTCATCCAGTGGAGGGACACGTGGGCACGCAGACTGAGAAAGTTCCAGCAGCGTGAGAAGAAAGGAAAGTGCAAGAAGCCATAGGTGGGGAGCAAGCAGAGAGGAAGCTGGAGAACGAAGAGGAATCCTCAACAGGTTCTCAGAAAAAAAAAGAAGAAAAAAACGAGAGAAAGTGAGCTCAGAGAGAGACCGAGGACCCAGGACAGAGGACACTGTTTATGTCGCTGCTTTTTGTGTAGAAGCATGAAGAGAATTATTTAGGATGATTTGTATTTTCTAGTGAACTTTTGTTGAAGGAGGTCACCTTGCAGATTTGGTTTCATGGTTTATTTTACCCTGAGATTCGTCTCTCTTGTGGATTTGGCGAATTTGCACCTATTACCAGTATATAACATTATTTGTGTTTGTTTTCTTTATTCTAGTATGAAAACCCTGTAATGAATGCTCTAATTTTTTATGGACATCCTATGCTGGTGCAAATGACAAAAAGACACTTAATTCATCTGCAATATTGCCTCTGCATGTATTGTTTTTTTAACTGTATTTTTCACAGAGAACTTAACTGGTTTCATGGAAAGCTGTCGTTTATCTGAGGTACGTGCTGTGAAAGCTACTGTTGCTATGTCAAACCAACATACATGTAGTTGTCTTTCGTGTGCTCCAAGTCAGGAATATCTGCAGTTTAAACAATCATAAATCTCTCAGTTTTCTTTTTTGTGAGTTCTAAGATTAAGAATATGCAAGTGGAAGAAGAGGAACAGGGACAGAGTTTAGTTTTTATTTATAAAAACTCCTCAACTACACATCTTAAATCGTAAATGCTATGGAGTGTTATTTGAGAATGGTCAAATCACTTAGGTGGCTGTTAAAGGAATAATTCAAGATTTTTCAAGTGAGATTCTGTTAATAGGTTCTAAGCAGACAATATGTCAGAGCTTCTCAAATAATCCTCAAAAATTTAAACTAATCCACTGTTTGTTGCTTAAAGATGTTCTTGTCTGTCTTTGTATACATGTGGACACCTAAGGATGTTTAGGCCCTGATCCTAAAGATGTTTTATGATATTTTATGTTCCCCATCTATATATATGCATTTGTTCAAAAACATTGGCACATCCTTGAAAAGTTCTGAACTATTCCTTTAAGGTACTTTTGTATTTTAATTCATATTTGAAGAGTTCCTGTTGATGCGCTTCATTTCTTAGCAGTTTATTTAAACAAGTCATTTTCGTTACTGGCTTTTAAAAAGACTTGCTTTTTCAAACAGCTTATCAACCAGAGGCCGCTCACAGTTTTACATGAGCTTTTACATCAGATCTTAAAATATTTTTTGGATCAGTAAAGATAACAAAAATAAAGAATATGGGACGTGGATACAGTCTTTACAAAATGTGATGCATATCACCTTTTTAGAAAGTGAAAAATACTTAATTGCAACTGCAATTAAGTGAACAGCAAAAAGTAAACAGTACTGCATGTCATATTTGTAAGGGTTCAGATGTTTTGCAAACTCATAAATACTACACAGCAGATTATTAAAACTTAACATTAATTAGTTCAAAAGAAGAAGAAAAGTAACTAACTACAGGAACAAAGATACAAAACGCAGGAAAATGGAAACCATGAAAGGATTATGATCATACCTCATGATGCAGATATACATTATATACAGGACCTTTACTAAGAGGATTACTTTATTTATCTCCACCTTCATTTGCAATATTTTCTTCATTATCAGATCTCAGATTTTTACTGTTTTGCAGACATCAATGCAAGAATGCACATTGACTATAAGGACACAGTCGATTCACTTCAACATTTTGCACAAGGTGGAATGGGTCGTAATCATCTGCCTGTTGATACCACTTTGCTCATCTGTTTGTACACAGTTCACTTCTCTTGAGAGGAAGAAAGTCACAGAGCTCAGGTTATGTAAAACATAAATAATTAATGCATTGATCTTTGAAAGACATCAACGAAAACAAACCCAGGAATAAACAGTTTCTTGCCTCTCAAAATCACAGGTTTGTATGCGAGGTGTGTGTGCTCGGCTACTAGCACACACACCTCCAAATTGCACCTAATCTGCCTTCTGAGAGATCGAAGGAAGTTGAAAGTTTTTCAGGATGCATGGAAAAATATGCAGAAATATATTTGTCATGCTCTCAAATAGATGCTGTGATATTTCTCAATGAGAAGGGAGAAAGATGAGAACACATGTAGAACGAGTAGGAAGAAAAAAGTATGTTGCAGCTCATATGGTTTACAATACAATTATACAATAGTTGCAGAACATAGAAATCACAAAATCTGAATGATTCCTTCTGATGATGCTCTTTAACTGCAAAGTGTAGAATCACATTCACACACACACAAAAATGGTGTTTTCTGAATTAACCGAGATTCAGTTATGTTTGAGCGACGGAGGAGATCTAGTATAACAGAGCCTTATACATCCTGATAAAGCCATAGTGTTAATAACTGGGGTTTGATACAATAGATGCCTGACAGATGACTGACATTATTGTGATTTAACTATACACCTAGTGTTTGATTTGTATTCAAATTATCATGCTCTTAAAGCTCTAAAGATTCAGTGCTGTTCATGAACATGGAGCATATTTACATACTCCTGCCTTTCATTGGTAAATATTTTAGTTTTACTGTCATCTGCTGAATTTTAACCTCTAATCACACTTCTCTCATGCTGTATTTTTTCCAGCAGTCTGTAGAGCAATGGTTTGACAAGCCTCCCCAATGAAACGCCAGAAACACATCAAAGCATTGCTTTGTCTTCATACTATGAATTGTAAATGTTCTTGTCACCATTGCAAAGACGTTTAGCAATGTTGTTTTACAATGCCTACTAATATATTATGGTTATTATATATGAATATATTTAATGACACAAGACATTGTGGATTTTGTCTTTTCAGCTTTTTTTTTATTACCTGTATGTGGTTGTTTAGATTGTTGACATTAAAGAAGGAAAATAACTACTGAACACAAACTTGGTAGAACTAAATTCAGATTATCAGTTGAAATAAACTCTTGTTACATTGACAGGTTATTTGTCTTTGTTGCTGTGATTTCTTTATTTCTCCATTTTGCTGATTACACATAAAAATAATTCTGCAAGATGTTCAAAGTTTGGCATATTGTTTTGTTTTGTAATCTAATCCTAATTTAAGCTTCTCCACAACCCACCATGTTGCAATTTGCTCTACAACAGCTGTACTTGTACTAACATTACATTATGTGGATCATATTTACAATTTAGGTGACTTCTGAGTTGTTTTAGAAGGGGATGGATACAAACTTTTTCAGACTTTTGCTTCTACTTCACGGCTATTTGGTGCTGGTCTAACTAAAATCCCCATAAACTATGTTATAATTTGCATTATAACGTGACAGGATGTGAATGAGTCTGCATATTTTTTCAGGAACTGTAGAATGAAGATGTAGTTCGTGTGTGCAGAAATTATGTCAGCAGCCCACTCCAACTAAATATCACGTTACAAAACCCTCCAGTACTCCAGAGAAGCATGACGAGTCTCTGACATGAAGGCAGACAGACAGGTATCAAGGGACTATTAACTGAAAATGTCATTTATTAGATGTTACAAGCAGAGCTGATTTAACAGGAAGTAACAGAGGCGTGTTAGTAACACAGTCGAGCTGTTAGTTCTGGCTACAGTCTGCTTGATAAACATTAGAAAGACCTAGCAAACTTATATAATTACAGCTGCTACAGCAATGCATGAGTAAATAAATGTGAATGTGAATATTGGAAGGTTAATGTACCTGATGTAAACCTGAGTCCAGCCACAGAAAGACTGTAGACCTGCAGGAGTTTCTGCTGTTTGGACTAAATTACATTAAAAAAATAGTTCACAATCTGCCAAATAACTTAACATCCAGATGATCAGTGGATGCAATGATTCAAACATTATGTTCACTACAGTAAAAGACAATTTATATTCCTACAATATTTACAGGACAGAAAAGGAAACGTCCTCAAGCCTCTTCTGCCCACAGTATAAAAACAGGCAATTGTGCTGCTAAATGAAGAAAACTTTATTTCACATTCTTTTAGTTTGATAGTTTCCAGTGATCAGAAAGAGAGAATAAACAAAAGACCCAAGACAGTATTTCAGTGAGAATCTGTGATTTAAACTGGTCCACAGCCGCCATTGCGGCTGCCGCCGCCGCCGCCGCCATCAGCTACACAGGCCACACAGCGATCACAACGATGGCTATGAGCAGCAGCACGATCACCACCAGCATCCCTGAGTGGGCAAAGGAAAAACAGAGCAGGATGAGATTAAGGTAGTAAGAGAAGGCAACAAACCTCTGCTCATTACCAAAAGCTCAAATTATGTCATATCAACTCAGATAGAATAGGGAGGTCAGGAAGTCTATCATCGCCGAGTCTCTTGAAACTTAATTAGGAATTATCATTAGGATTTGAAACTAACCTCTTTAGCTGAAATGGCAACATTTTTATAGGGTTTTTTTTGTCCAATAAAACATTTCATTTACACCAAGAATTTGAAAACTGATCCAAAGTCTCCTTAAAATATGTTAATTTCTCTTAAAATACAAACATTTTGAGTTTTTAATTTACAGGAGATGGCCGGATATTTATGAGGGCTGTAAGTATGTAAAATGAGACTTTTTAACTCAACATTTGCTCCATCTGAAAGTAGCATCCCATTCCAATCCAGTGATTTCTTGAAAAAAATAGAGAGAATTTTTAAAATTTCAGCTAAAAACTTGTTGTTAGTCAGATGTCAAAAATAATTCCTGCAAAGTATCCTAGAGCCATACATGAGCCACCTGTCTATTTGCTGAAGCTTGGCTCCAAGTTAGTCAGCAACAACGCAAACTTTACACAGAGGTTGCGGTGGCTCAGTCAAAGCCCAAACCTCAAGACCGATTTAAATAAGTTTGTGGGACCTTACAACAATTTTGGACAGACAAAAGCCAACAAACCTCTAGCAAGGTTGCATTGATGTCGCTTTTTATGTGACTTTAACTGTGGTGCTGAAGTACTGATCACAGCCGTTTGTCCTCTCACTCAAACTGTCCAACGTTCTGCAGCATGTGGTTGGTATTTCACCCAACCATTTTTTTAGTGTTACATTTCTCTCATTTTTGTGCTTTTTACTCCCACTCCCCCCTCTGCTGCCTAATTGGCTGTTTGTCCCACAGGTGAAAAGTCAAGGCAAGGTTTAAGCCATGCTGGATAAACTATGGTTAAAGGGGGTCCAGATGGCTTTGAAAGTCTTATTGTTCCACTGCAAGTTGCCTTATTTATTTAGTTTTTTAAAGTAAACTAAAACATGGAGGGCTTATGTTTTGTTGTTTTTCCATATGTAGGTAATAACTCGAGCATTTTGTGTTTTTATTCTGTTTGAGTGGAAGGTGTTCACACAGGACATGCATGTTAGGCGTTATCGCCGGACGACACAACACCTCTCCCCACTAATCCCCAACATATGTGAGCTAAATGTAAATGTCAAAGCAGAAACAGTTGCTCTGACATTTGTGATGACTCTAAACGCCTCCAGCTAAAAGCAAAATACACATCAGAATTTACTGCAATTATCCTTGTTTGCATGTAAATGATATGTAAGCAAAACTCAATGCTTATTGGATTCAGACTTAAGAATTTCATTGATCTTGATCCAACATCTGACAGAAACTCCACCTCTCAATCCATAGCAACAGCAGCATTCAGGAATGAGCTTCGCAAGCTATGCATGCATTACAGCGGAGCAAGGCTCTCACACTCTTCAACTTCACATAATAGTCACTCATAAAGCCACAGTTGACACCCAAAGTGACCCCACCCTTCTTTTGTCCTTGCACCGTCACTGTCTGCCCTGGCAACTAAACATGGCCCTCCTCGCCCTCAGAGAGACCCCTGGGGTCTCATGACAATATTGGGGCTGGCATCCCCGATAGATTAGGGCGGTGCTGTGACAGTCCCGCTGAGGGAGTTGGTTGGTGTCTGCTGACAGACTGACCACCCAGGAGTCCTGCAGGAACAAGTCTGGGTTCATCCCATCTTAGCAATTTTCAGACGCATCAGTAAGACAAATCATAGAAAGAAACTGATAATTGGTGAGAGTCCTGACCATACAGAGACAACCCCGCCCCTGAAGCTGCCTCCCCGCTCAGAGTTCAAAGACCTTTTGGACCACAAAAGGCAAGCATGACCCCTAAAGGAAGGGGACATATTTTTTGTTAACAAGATTAACATGGGGATGTTTCTCAAAACAAAGCTGGATCCGACAAAAAACTTTAATGAGTTTTTTTGTTTATTTATTCATAGGGTATTAAGAAAAGATGGCATATCAATAAAAGTTCTTAAATGATCCATATTTTCTCTGACACATGCAAATCAACAGATATGCAAGTCAAGGATCTTCTGTTTCGGAGTTTTCTGCAAACTGTATTAAATTTACTAACGACTTGTTTGTAGTACAACAGGTCCCGTAGTCCTAAAGACTAATCTGACACACTAATCCAACTAAACTAAAAAACATTTCTTAGTTTCTGCCAAAGCTGACAGAAGTTGTAATGACTGGGAATCCAGTTCATCCAACCATAACAGGAGTAGATCTGTGCTTGAAATGTTTGTAGAAAAATTTGTGTTTTTGTGGAGTTTTTTTTTTTTTTTTTTTAAGGAAGTTCTGTTCCTTAATGACAGCTGAGCATGGCTCTCATCACATTCATTTTGAGACTCTGATTCAAGTTACACTTGTGTTGCAAAAAAAAAAAAAAAAAAGACGTCAAAATTGACTTAGACCTGTGTTCAAAAGACTTGATGTAAACATCTCTGGCTCTAGAGTCAGAAGTTTTTTTTGTTGTTGGTGTTGAATCAAAACTACTTCCAGGATGAAACAGAAGCATGTAAAGTATCTATAGTGGTTTCTCAAACCACTGCTGTTTGATGAAATGTATTAGCGGATCAATTTATGACAAGATAAATGTCTGTGATATTTATTCCCAACCTTCAGCTGAAAGAAAATTAGCATGTACAACAATCAGAGATTTGAGACATTTCTGGTTTTTGTAACACATATCACAAGTCATTTCTTCCAAATCAAGTCTCAAGTCTTTCACAAGTCCAAGTCAAGTCTCTACCAACTAAAATAAATACTTTCTAAACAAATCCCCAACACCTACGTCACCGCTAACCTCTGAGGTTAGGATTCCACACCTTTATTGTTTTTCCTTAGGCCTAAATTACCACATGAACATATACTAATTATTTTTCAATCTCTTATTAATTAATAACAGTAATAGTTTTATCTTTTTAACATTTAATTCACTATGCTAGAGTTTCCTAAAGGTTGATTTATATTGTTTTGTTCTAACATGGTAATATTTAACATATTAAAAATATAAATTGCCATGTATGCTCTAAAGAAAAAAGTAATAAGAAGAAACCAAAATCTATTAATGTCAATTTCTGAATGTATGAAAGTAAAATGATTGTTTTAGGGAAGACATTTCTGCAAGAGGAAAAATAGCCACAAGATTGATTCCTGACTTAAAAGATGATTAAGTCATTACACGGTTAGAGCAGCAAAACTACTAAAGCATTTACGGTGAGCAACAGCAATGCGAAGCATGCTCTGCTGTCATACCCTGACTATCCTACCTTTGCAGGGACGAGTCTGAGACATAATATCAAACAGTGCCTTTAGATGAACAGAGCTTTTAAAAATAAATAAAGCCTTAAAGCTAAGGAATTATAAACACACTGCTAGAGCAAAAGAGGGAAAGCCCTTCGAACAATCTGTGGCATGCAGTATTTTCACTTCTTTCTTTGCTTAACACAGACATGAGTGTCAAACAACTGAGGTGGTGAACAGAGGGACGACAGAGATGAATGAACGAAAGCGAGTGAAGGAATAGAGGTGAGAGTGAAGAGGATCAGAAGGGGAATTTTCCATCCCAGAAGGCAAGAGGCATAAAACCCACAACTTCAGCAGGCATGTGCATGTATACTTTCTAAACACAGAAAAATAGCATAAAATATAAATGCAATACCAAAGTACAGAGATCACATGTACAGGTTTGGAAAAAATCGGGCTGCCTCATGAAGCCTTTACTTCTTCATTGCTCAACCTGGGATGTGTTTCAAGTCACACCACAGCATTGACATGAACTTGTACTATTTCAGCTTGTACAGCTCCTGTAGATTCTGTAACAAATTTACAACAGCAAAACCTCAGGTATTTTTGAAGACTTCCTTTAGGACCTTGTGGTCTGCTTTAAGGGTAAACCTGCTGGGACAACTTTTTAGACAGAAGAATGTCTGATTTCAAATTAATTTGAAGCCTCATTAAATGTCTTCAATTTTCAAAATTACATTTACAATAACTTAGAATGTTTTTTTTTTCTTTTTTGGATTATATGACTTGAATTTTTCAGAGCTATTAAAACTGATTTTAACATAGTAAACGGATTAAGCTATATCTGGTCGCACTAACCACTAAAAACGTGTTAACATTACACATTCATACACACTCCAGCAATTTGCAGGTAGATGGGCAACTTTGAATTAGATTCACAAAAGGTAAAAAATATGAAAAACAAAAAAATAAGACTGAATGAATGAATGAATGAAAGAGCCTTTTAATTTTACTTTAAATTTAGAAAAAATGGGTTAAGTGTGTTGCTCAAGGGCACATCAACATGTAGTGGAGCAGGAAGCTGAAATCAAGTCTTCTAATTGAAAGACGACTCTCCTCCCAGTGAGTCACACTTGCCCCTAATATAACTACCAATATGTTATACATGTTTTTCATATATTGTCCTAATACTTTCACAGTACCATACCTAAACATACTAGACTTGCACAAACTAGAGCCATAAATATTCTCTGACCTCAAACAGAAGAGAAAGATGGCAGTAGATGGGAAAGCAAAAAGAAACATGTTGAACCAAACAACAGACGGATCTCTGGGATTGTCAAACAAACTAATACTCAGCCACCATGGGGACACAAGCAACAAAAAGAGGAATTCTGCAGGCTGACCTTCCCTTCGCGAGCTCTGTTTCTGTCTGCGACAGACCGTTAGCCGGGTCGAAACAATGCAGCCTCAGCCAGGGCAACAGAAACTGGCATTTCACAAGGCGAAAAAAGAAAACAAGGGCTTTGCTGAGACTGCCTAGTCCAAAGGTTGGTGTTCGTCAGCTAACTAACACAGCCTTTTCCCTCTGAAAGGCATTTCTCTTTCAAAAAACACAAAGGCTCTTTGTGAAAATGATAAAACAAATGTGATCTATGGTAAAGAGGCCAAAAGGCCTTTGCAAAACTTTTTCAGGAAACTCCTGAGTCCTACAACATGTGGAATTTTAAAGAAGTTGATGACATGACCTGATGTGTGACTTTGTGGGATTTATCAAGGCATCTCCTTTAAACGCCTGCAGCATGTTAGGAGGCGTGACAAGCAGAGCTCACCATCCAGCAACAACATGCGCCAAGGCCTGATCTCATCATCTCCTTGTTCTCAGGTTCATTACCCACCATGCTTTCTGCTTTCAGCCAACTAAACAACAGCCCACTACCACTAGCTTAACTAATTGGTCACTACAGTGATCTGGACAGGTATCCATGCTTTATCTTGTTGCAACCACAAAAATCAATGGATTTTATGTGATAAACCAACCCAAATTAGAGCATTGTTGTGAAGAAAATTATTTACTTACAAATCAAAATATAAAGTGTAACTTGCACACTATTTATAAGTGTAACTATTTGCGACACCAGTGATTTTGTATTATTTGGTGAAGTAGTACACATCTTTATCCAGGGTGCTGTTAAATGTGAAGGGATGTAAGTGAGGCTCACCACATGACGCTGACTTGGTCTCTACCAGCTTCACTCTTCGTGTCTCATTCCGAATCCTGCCGTCTGTTTTGTCCACGAGGTGTGCAAGGTCGTCAATGATTTCTGAGACAAAGACAGGAAAAGAAGAAGAAAATTATTTATACTCACTGATGGCCATTTTTTAATATTCCTGATGCTAAATTTTCACAAAAAACTTTTTCTCCATGTTGGACAACGGGAATATTTTTAAATGCATGCTTGGTCCTTTGGTGAAAAGACAGGACTCTGTACATAAAGCTACATTTTGCTTTGAAACAAGGCTAACCCATTGTGCCTGAACCTGTTGTTAATGGGGCTTTACGTTTCTGCGAATGTTGGACATTGAGCAACATTTTTCCTGTAGAAAAGAGTTGATTACTTGAAGCTCGTTTAAACTGAAGCCAAGATTTGCGAGAGCCGCTGTGTTGACATGGCATTCCCCATGCTCTAGCTCCACAATAAAATCCAGAAAACTAGATTTATTTAATACTGACAAACTTAAAAACAATTAAATACAACTATAACTGCAACCTCTATAAATTTGATAAGCTATGCTAAAATAAACACAAAAAACTCAAATTAGCTAAAACAATCCCTCTTTCAGTATAGGAAGCCCATCAGTCTCTCTCCTGATTCCAACTGTCTCATTGAAAGAAAGCTGTGAAGAAACACAGTAAGAAACATATGAGAAAAAGCATTCAGCAAAAACATGCCTCATTGCTCTTGTTGTAAATCAGGAGATTTACAACAGAACATAACTTGAATAAAAAAGCAAGGGTCTGTGTGTCTGGAGCAGCAGATTGGTGGCCTGTTTTTTATCTTTGCTCCTACTGTGTTGATGGGTGCTGTGCAGTAGCCTTCGGAATATAAAAAGTCCAAAGAAAATGAGAAATGTGGCTGAGTAAAAAAAGAACGAAAAAACATTTTCTGTGTCGAGGAAAGGTAAACTACGGTTGTGAATAAGTGTACTGCGGTAGAAACGTGCAGTAACCAGGCCTTTGTGGTAGACCTCATTCATATAATTGTATTTTATTCAGTTATAATAAGGTATTCTCCACACCAACAAGGGTATTTTATAAAAACACATTTTCTGTGACAGCAACTCCTGCTGATTTTTATGTGACAAAATGCAATAACAGAAGTATTTCAATACGAATCAGAGAACATGAAGACACAGACATTTTCTTAAAGGGGAGATTTCTTTTAACAAACTTCTAAAAAGCATATAAAGATCCACATCAGTCTCGTTTTGTCGTGACTCTAGTTTCATTACACTTCAAAGCCAAGCTCGAAAGGTTATATGACAAGGAAGAAAGGATTTTAAAAAAAAGAACATCAGCTACAAATTTTTGGAAGAAGTCCTTCAAATATTTTGCTTCAGACTGCTTTAGTTTAAGACTCTACTTGAACAGAGACGTTGGACTTTTCACGCTTCTAGTCAGGAATGCAACAAGAACTCCAAATGAAGTCGGAATTTTGGCTGGGAAAGTTGGAGGTTGCAGAGGAATCAATATTTGCGCCTCTAAAGCAGTGAAATGTGCGGGTGTGAGCCGCTGGTGCATTCGGTTTTTCCCAGAGGTTAGAGCTTAAATCTGGGAATGACAACACACCCACGTTGTGCAAGTTTTAGCAGCAAGCTGAAAACCAGTGGTAGTTACCAATTGTTGTGGTGACAACTACTAGTAATACAAGCCACTAACCAAGTATTTTGCTCCATCTTGTGTGTTCAAACACATGATGAACCCGCTTATAAACAAAGGCTGTACAAAACCCTGAGTACCAGTGGTTTATTCATTATAACATATAATGATTTAATAATAGTATGTAGCTCTTTGCTTGCAACTTCCACTACATTTTATATACCCGGCAGCCATGTTGGAAAACTGAACTTGAGCATTTTTGGAAAGCATCTTCAAATGTGGAGTTATAACTTCAGGGGGAACTCAGTACACTTGACTTCAGAGCACCAAACAATATATGTTAAAACTTCTGACAATTTATATTTCATTAAACAAGTAATGTACAACTTCTATTTGTGAAAATGTTTTTACAATTTGAACACATAAAGATGAGAGAAATACACTTATTGGGTTTTATTAGTAAAGTAGTTAGCGCTACAACACTCAATAAATACCCTTATTTTAAGCTCTGATATGAGCCGTGACGTCTGAGACAAACTGGAATAGTAGAATCTACTACTGAATTTTCATGTAGCCGATTTTGACATTATCGCCTCCTGCTGGTGAAATACTGGTCTTAGCAAGTACTTTATAGCACCAATTTTGTTGAAAGGACAGGGAAAAAACAAATCTCAGAGCAATGTAGTTGGGCTGTTAGTCACGTCACATTAAAGTTTAAATTAAAATTCAACCAAAGTCACATTTAATTGGAAATATACTTAAAAAGATCGTCTTACTTTTTGCTGTTGCTTAATGGTAAAATGGTGCCTTATCTGCGTGATTCAAGGTTTTATTGTTCCTTAAAAATTGGGCGACATGACTGATTTCCCAGTTATGTAGCCCAGAGCTGTTTCCAGCATTTTCCTTTTTCATCCCTTTGCAGAACATTTGTCCAAACGTAAGTCATCCCTATTACACAAGATATTTTGTGTTTTGACTGATATGGCGTAATTAAGAGGCACAAATGTGGAAAAAATAAAGTGAAACATGTGGCAGTGCCGGAATACGAGGGAGTTGGGGAGACTGGAGATGTGAGGCTGCGGTATGTTGTGTCTCTGGAGACTCCCACCTCATCATGTAAGCATCAGGCAGCAATTTAGACTGAGGAAACCTCTTCCTTTACTGTCAGGGAAAGGGTGTAGATATGGAGCCATTTATGCTGCATGCCACTCCAACTAGTCATAAAGGAAACCGATACTGAGAGGCGCCAAGTTTCCTGATTCAGTTTTGGCCAAACTGTAGCATCTCGATTCAATAATGAATAACTTAAATTCGCAAGAGATGTGACTCAGTCTCTAGCTGTAGCTGAAATGAAACATCCTATTTATTTCAGGAAGGATGAAAAACCATTTGCTGGTTTTTCATATAAACAGCCTTTCAGTTCAGGATATTATTATGCTGTGTCTAACAACATAATTCTCAGTTTCCAGTTACAACTCTCTCTTTCACATATGACAGTTTCTGGCTCAAGTTTGGATCTGACATCTTGTTCAGGATTTCAGCTGAAATAAATAAAATTAAGGCACAGTCTCTAAAGAATGTCCCGCTTCGACTCTCAACAGTGACTGAACGTAAACGAAGAAAAACAATGAGTTGATTTCATTTGCTGTGAAAGAAGTAAACTGTGCCTTTTCATAATTATATTTACTGCATGTGCAACTTTAAAATCAGCTTTCTGATTTGGCCTGGGGATTAATTACTCAACAAAACTGTTGTAAACAAAACAACAGCTGATTATTTATGAGGCATTTTTATATGCACACAGCAGAAAACCAAAGTGCCAATATTGATCAAATAACATGAATGACAACCTGTTTTAAAGTTATTAACACAACTGGGACATTTATTTTGTTGATTTACATAAGAAAATGTAAACATTCTCCTGTCTATCATTCCCTTATTATTCCTGCATTGCCAATTAATGCATTCCTACTTCCAATTATGACCTCTAAACAAACTAGAACTAAGCCATTGCATAGAAGTTTATTTTTCTTCATGAAGTGTTTTTGGTGAACAATGGAAATATGGTTGTAAAAATACTTATTTTGTAATTCCCCTTTATTTTCTGAAGACTGTGTATAGCATACTATTTCTATTTCATCTTTGTTGGGTTCGCCTGACTCTTATGTAGTATGACAGATTCTGATACATTCCCAAACAACCTCCAGATGACAGTTTTATCCATCAGAATTACATACCCACTCTTTCCTAAGCAGATTACAATGTGCAGTTAATGAAAAATAAGGCAGCAAATGTCAAAACAGAAGGAATAAAATGGCAATGGAGAAAAGAGATCAGCAAACGAATATTATTCAGGAGGACTTTTCTTTGAACAAATGGACAAAAATTTAGGTCTTAAAGGTATTTTACAATATACATTTTTTTTTTGTTGAAATGCTAAAGATAAGGCTATATGAGTGACAGTTCTGATGAAAGAACTTGAACACCACTGAATGCCTTTCTCAGCCAAGTTTTGCAAAATGGCTCCATAGACAGCCCACTCCTTCAGTGGCTTCTGTCAATGTTGCAGCATCCTACCTATAAAACAAAATCTAAGAGTCCTGACCTGAAACAATATGCATAAACTCTGTGATGAAAATAGATTTCATACCATTGGCTTTAAAACCACAGCTGAACTCAGGATCCTCTTCATTTGTTTGCTTCTTCAAATGAAAATATTTTAAATGTCTCTGGATCAATTTATCCCTTCATCACTTCATATCCAGATTTAGCCAGGGTATTTTATACCCAAGTGTTATTTAATCTCAAAATATTTCCATTTTGTAATCGTAAACAAGCCTTTTAAGTTCATCGAACTGCATGTGTGCATACAGGTAAATGTTTTTCATGATTAAGTATTTTACTGAAATATGGTCGTGAACAGTCAAAAAGTGCCACAGTGATTACACAATGTGATTGTAAATTATTTACAGAAAATGTGACATATTTTCAATTTATTCAGATTTTAAGAGAAACTATGACCCCAGATCAACCAAAATAACTGGGCACTTTCCTGCTGGTACATCCGTTTTCCTGGAGTAACATGATCACATTTAAACTAGTCCAACAATTATTTTGTGTCCACACATTTGTCAAGTTGAAAGTTGTGGTGGGCTACAAAAATTATACATTTTTGTGATTTTTAAAAGATTTTCAGGCACTTTAAGGCAGTGCAGCATCAGCATGTAAGTCCGATCCTAAAATTAGAAAACTCTAGGAAGGCAATGACAGAAATATTAGATCCCTGTCCTGGTTTATTGCTACCTACAAAGTTTTTCGGTCACAGACCAAAATAAAAACTATATGTGTGAAACCTGTCTCTTTTAAGGCATGGGAGCTATTAAGCTCACACACATCAATGGAAGACAGATGTTGCTCTTACATGACGTCACCAACGACCTCATGTTGCCGGATCTATGAGTAAGCTCAACGGTATTTCATCTGGGCTCCAGCATCTTACAAGGTTTATATGAAATACCTGTCCATGTGGCCGGCTATGCAGTTTGGGGCAAACTATCTAACATATTTTCTGTACGTATCATCATAGTTTGTTTCCTGTTTAATGAATCTTTCGCTTCAATTTGATCCTCAGTGTCTGTATTTCCAGGTGGACGTACTTCCAAGCTTTACTTTGTTTGTGCCTCAAACAATTTGATGTGTTTCTTTCTCTTGGTTGTCTTAAGTCAATGTACATAGCTGCCTTTCATTTTGCTCCACTTCCCTCTGTATATGTTTCCCTTAGTTTCATCCCATAATGTGTGGTCTTCATGTTAGCTGGTTTGCTGGGCTCTGTATTTGAGCCTTGCTTGTCGTTTTATTTCTAAACCGATCTGTCTGCATCCCTAGTATGATGGAAGGCAAATAGTCTATGATTTAAAGGGTTTAACCACTTCAGTTTTGTGAAATTTCAATAAAACATATCTCCAAAGTGGTTCAGTGAAAGCTTCTGTCAGTGTCAGAAGTTTAGTTGAATTTTTAACCTATTACCAACACAAAAGAAAATGATCAAATTGGTAGACAGATGGTCATGACAAACTGTTTTTGCAGGATAACCAATTTAATAGTAGTATACAAGATAACTTCACACCTGTATTATCAAAGTATGAAGTTAAAAAGGTACAAACAAATAGATTATTTAACCTTATAAATTGTTCAAACCCAAAGCGCTTTAAAAAAAGATGTTCAAGAAAGCAATGGAATTTATTGGGCAAGAACACCATGGCCTTTCTCTTCCATCAACAATAGCTGCTCCTGACTGCTAATAAACAGATAATTAAGCATATGCTAATGTTCTGGAGCTGAAGATGATAATGTAGGAAACTCATTTTTTAAAGAAAAGAGAAGTACTGCCTAAAGATTTACACCAAATGGCACAGCAGCTTCTTAGGAGAAAAGACCAGTTTTCCAACCAGATGGTTTTATACAGGCCTCTCCACTCGCACCTACTTATATCTCAACAGTCTTCATTAAAACCAGAAGCTCTACTGTTGGTAACAATGGATTAGCTTCATCAGCCCAACACACAATGCACATGATCAAAAAGTCCCCTTCAGCACCCTATATGTAACCACTTGCACTTTCGATGTCAACTACAAAGAAATACACCACAAGAAAAGACCATCTGCACACAATGACAACACTGACAGCACGATGTTTCTTTCTTCTGCTCATGTTTAATGGCCTACTGTGATTTTCTGCTCCCATTTGCTCGGTTAGAACCTGTAATGGTGAGAACCCGCCACATTGAGTAGTTAGTGGACATGATCCAATGTCATTATAGAACTACTTAGCCAGGACAGATTACACAGATCCAAAGCCAGGTAACTACAATAGGAGAAAAACTGTAATGGGGCCAAAAAAGGAAAGTAAAGGAGCAGATGAGAAATTAAAAAAAAAAGTGAGGTAATTACTTTTTTTTTATACTAATTGAGAATTAATTACAAAGTCCAGTTCAAGTTAAACATCAGAGCTAAAGCTTAGGGAAGTGAAGTCGGGAATCATTATATTATTTTTAAACCGCATAGATCTGAAGTTTATTAGTCCTAAGTTCTGAAAATACTCATCCCAAAAGAGTTGCGGCTGATTATTATTATTTTGTATATGTGCATGAGAGACTGGAGGTACTATCATAAACAGTGAGAGTTCAGGGTGTCTGTATCTGGTGGACAAGTATGTCCTATATTAAGCCAGTGTTTTAGTGGGCGTCCTTCCCAGAACGGGCAAAGAGTTTCCTTCAAATGATTTAAACACAACCTAAGACAGGGCTTAATTCTGTTCCGATTATCTGCAGCATGATTTCTCCAGAGGGTATGGGAAAGTTTTACTTGCCAAACCTTTCTCTGTATCTCCTGTTTTAACGCCGGGGGCTCTGAGCATAAGTGTTAGCAACCAGCCAGAGTGTGACTGGCTGTATATGGACGGTATCGCTCATCTGCCAACCAAAACACACAGATCTCTGGAACTAACTGGAACTTCACATGGCAAACATAGAGGCGCTCAGCATGATGATACAACTCAGAGCAATTATGGTATTTACTCAAATATACAGTGTCTTGCAAGTGTTTCCTATCTATTTTCCTAATCTTGGCTGCATACTGTAAATAAACTCATCCTGGAAATGTAAAGCTTTACCGGTTAAGAAAAAGTATGAATAAAAAGCATCTTAAAAATGTAAATATAAAATACAAATATGCAACCAACGTCCTGTGATGCTGTCTTTCTTAAAAGCCGCTGTTTGGAGTTCTTCTCTGTCTATTTTGGTTTGAAAAGAATAAGCGTTAGGATGCTGCAGTGAAAAACGTCTTAAGAAAACAAAACGAAACAAAAAACAAGCATTCAGCAATCAGGCATAATTTTAATACCAGGATGGGAAACCTGATTGATATGAGGTTTGTAGACCCATATTGAACAAATTGTGATGTGTCATGAGACTTTCTTATCAGAATCAGCATTACCATGAGCGATGTAAGCTATAGAAACTCGGATTGGACCACACAGACCAGTCTTCGCTTTGCAAGTGAGTAAAGTGGCCTTGTTACTGGTTTACTGTCTTTTGAACACTTCACAAGAGTTGGCGTTTTGGAGATGCCCTGACCAAGTAAAAAACTAAAACAGGCTGGCAAAAGTGCTCTAAGACTTCTGTATAGCTACAATAAGTCGCTTAAAATTTTCTCTTAGATAGAGTCAAGATGGCATGATTTACTTTCAGTACAACCAGTAAAAAAAATATATATATCTTGAGATGCATCACTTTTTGAGGTCTGCAATACAAATTGATTTGCTTTTTAAAGAAGAAAATAGGCTAAGCAGTAAATTATTTTATTTTATTTGTACAGAAACATCTATCTAGCAACCTAGATTTTTATACATCTGTAGACTTGCAGCTTTTTCATAAAAGTTTTCATTGAAGTTTTTCATTGAACTGTTAAATCAATAAAAAAAATATATTTTATTGTTTTTATAATTGCCTAAAATAAAATAGGATATGCATACTTGTTCTTCAAATATCCACCATATAATCAATCACAGTGCATCTCTAATTGAATATTAAAGAATTATTTGTAACTAAAATTGTCCTGAAAGATGATTGCCAAAACAATTAAGCAACTCTTTCCCGTATTGAAAGAAAAAGAACTACATTGCAGCCAGAATCACCAGCATCTCTGATCCAATAAAGATCGGTTTCACCAAGCAAAGAACACAACAACCCTGAACTAAATTTACTAGTGCATTGCACACAAATAATACAAGTCTAATGTGCCATGTCATCTTTGAAACAATAAAAAAATTCACATAAAATCCTAAAAAGTAGAGTACAAAAGACGTGAAGTCTGAAGAATTCCTGGCTTTTTACCATCTGCCCTTATATGGCCAGGTGCCACTGAACAATGTGAGCGTGATGAGCATGAGGGTGCCGGCAGCAGCAGCAGCGTGAGGCAGGGACCACCCTGTCAATGGCACAGCAACGCCAGACCAGTCCCAGTTACACTTCATCACTAGAATCACACTTCATTAACAAAGGGACCTGCGAGCGGAGTGGAAGATGAAATAAATGGGAATTAATGAAAGGGAGAAAACGAACATGATTTGCTATGAATTCATATTTGGTTCCCCTGAGTCAAAATATTGCAGAACTACGTTTCAGTGAAATTACATCCATACATACTTTAAGTCTCTACTGAGAGCCATTTTTCTTTGTGAAATAGCTCAAACTCAGCAAGTAATGATAAAGAGCATCTCTGAACATCTCCTTACCAGTGAGTCTCCATTGGATTTAGGTTATGAACTTTAACTAGGCCACTTGAACATTCAAGTAGAGAAACAATTCTGGAAGAAAATAATCTTCATTACAATTACCCCCAGTGTCCAATAAAAACTAGCTGATTCAAATAGAATCAGCAACTTAATGCTGATTTGGCGCATCTGAAAACAATGAAAAAAATTCTATGGTTTTGACACTCATTTGTTGAAGTGAAACCTGTGTTTCATTTTGGTCCATTACACAAAGAGTAACATATTTCAAACCTCTATTTCTTGTAATCTTGAAGATGAGCGATTACAGATAATGAAAATCAAAATTCTGTCTGAATATTGAAAGGATATATAAATGATTTGACTAAATAGAATGTTAACAGTTGTTGTTACAACAGCGCCAAGCAGCAGTCTCCAGATGGAATTCTTTTTTAAAACACTGATTTAAATTTGCAAATAATTACCTAAAAGCCTGAGGAACTGTGAGTGTTCATGAACTTGTTTCCTAAACTGAACAACTGTGTTCTAATTGAAATGATCTGAGTCCAATAACTCGACGTCCCCTGTGGTGTGCAGAGCTTCCCGGCAATACGCTAGCATCCTGGCTGGCTGACTGAGGAGTTATGGTGGGACTTTGATCTTATTGCCAGACGTGGTTTCACCCATAATGCGCTCACACACGCATTAGGACACATATGCTCCCATGTACAGACGCTGAGAAAAAACAAACCCTGACACATTCTGGTCTTTGAGCAATACACAGAAGAACTGAGTCTCACTGGACATTTATTTAGAGGAAGGTAGACAACCAACCTAGCATTTGTCTTCCGTAGGAAGGATAAACATTTACAGTGTTAACTGAACAATTGGATCTGATTTTACCCAATGGCTTGCATTTGGCCATGATGTCTGAAATGCGTCAGCTCGATCGTTAAGGAAGCTATGCCATGAAGCGTACCAGGAACTGAGTGCGCAACTTTTCACTGCAAGAAGAGAAGTGTCGAGCCGAACAAGATGTTTATTAATGAGAGGGGCTATCACATATTTGCTAGTGTTAAAATGTTGTAAGGATTCGTCTTGCTACGACTTTAATTGCTCAATTAGGAAGAGTGGCCAAAATGGACCCAACGGCTTTGTTCACTTCCTCCACTGCCATTGCCAAACTACAACCGTAGGCAGATTACAACACAAACAACGCAGAAAATCAACATCATTGTTCACAACTTCTCCTCCTTTTCGCAGACTGACCCACATGGCATTCATCCTGAGAAATCATGCTCAATGAGAGAAATCCCAGTAGCTTTGATCCTCATCATTTGGGCTACCTAACTTTTGGAAAATTTTTAATTAAAAAGCTTCACTGAGAAAGGAAAATTATGAGTCATCTCCTGGTGACAGATATGACTTGCTAAAGTTGCAATGACCATATTTTCCTATAGTGGACTAAGTCACCTTTAAATCATCAGCGGGAATGAAACGTTCCCAAGCCAGCAATGAAGGTTTGGTCGAAAAACCAAAACTGCAAAAGGACAAAATGGTGAAGGGATCAAATTTTCAGAAACTGCCCAGCCTCTTTATGTTTTCTCTCAGTTTGCTTCCAAACACCCACACTCTGTTATAAAGTTTTGAAAGTCTCTAGTTTAAGAATATTGCTTAGAGCACATGATATTTTTTTTTATTTTATCTATTTAAAGAAGAGGAAGATCGTGTGACTGTAGTCCTTCTAGCTGGATATTTTACTCATCTTTACACAATCACATTGTACCTATTAGGTCTGACATTGAACCACCATCTGTTTAGTAATTGCACAGTTCCTCCAAAAGACAAGCCAAATGAGGAGGTGCTGATTGGTGGAGAGGAAGACCAGAAATCCCCAGATGACTAAAGAAATGCATTAAATCTCGTGCCAGGTCTTATGACTTTCCCTTCACCTGCTTGGATCAAACAGTAACTAGACAGCTTTGAATGACCCCAGCGTGAAGGTCTACCAAAAGCTTTTTAACGAGGACTATAACTGAGGTGTAGCAACTGCCTGTCTTGTGTGATTCTTTAGACTCCAAAAAAAAGACTGCAAGATCCGCTTGTCTCTAATGTGCAACAATAGCCACTTAGGAAGAAAAGATGCGCGTCAGATTACACGCTGCTTCAGGCTAAAGGAAAATATTAGATAACAGATCAAATGTCTGTTTTTGGGGTGATAGGGGGTTTGCTCAAAAACCTTGGTGGCACACAAGATAGATTAGACACATGTCAACCATTAATGTCATAAAACAGGCAATAAGGGGTTCCTTGTTTTATTTGTGGAACAAAAGAGGTTTTGAAATTCTCTTTTTTAAGGGATTGTGGTTCCTGTGTTTGTGTCTGACTTGGAACATGGTGTGCTGTGAGATAAGAGATCAAATGGAGAGCATGTAGAGCTTTACCCACATGAAAGTTTTTTTTTTTATTGTTTTTAAAGAAAAGTAGCAGCTACATCTTCACTTCTTTTCCTAGATGATTAAAGACTTACTTCAGAATGTTACAGACATTTTGAAGATTACTGACACAAAAAATCCACCTGTTGCCCAATCCAAATAAAACTCTGCTCATGTTATGTCTATAGGTAGTTTGTACATATTTTGGTAATGCATTCTGTTCTCTTTGAATTATCCAGCCAAAGGTTGTTAGTTAATGCTTTCTACTTAGGGCCACTTCCTCTCTCTGGTAAATTCCTATTGGATCAGAACTGAATGTTCTCATTAAGAAGCTCATATAGAAACAATTACTACCACATCACATCAACCATCGCCAGCACAGGTGGTTCATGCAGATGGATACTTTGCAACATTCTTAGGGCAAGATTTTCACTGGCAATTTAAAATCTTCTTGAAGTGGATAATGTACCACAAAGTATATGTTGGGTTTTCATCTTTGTTTTCATTTCACAATGAGTAGGACTACAAACAGACAGCAAATTAATCGTTATTCATAACAAGGAATAAGAACCAGTACTTTCAACTTGACTATTTTGGTAATTACAGACCATGTGTTTGACTTTCATTTTAACTCAACAGTAAATAGGACCACAGACATACGACCAATTTATTATTATTATTTTACAAATATACATTGGCCACTTTGGTCAGCATGGAAAGATGTTTGAAAGACACAGGTTTGTGACTTACTCTTTCCATTATCCCACGAATGACTGGAATAATGGAAAGATGTTCACACCTAACTCCACTTTAAACATCTCCATAATGTTCTCCCATTATGTCGTCTAACAACGCTCTGAGACCATCAAATAATAGCTGTATACTTAGATTAAGTTGTGCATACGTGGTCTCTATTCCCAATGAATTAATTCTGGATATTATCAAGGAGTGTCAGAGTAAAAAGGGAGAGTAAAATTTGTGTTGGTCTCTTATAAAATCTTAAGAAAATACAGTAACTTAAATTGTGGGAAACTGAGTATGAATACTTCTACAAGGCAGTGGGTGTGGATTTCATATACTTTGTTTTCTTCTTTTTCCCTATAGGTGTTCTGAAAGTCATACAGTAATTACAGGAATAGCTGTATGACTTTATTTGGGTCTTGGTTATATCTACATCTGTCAGGATGTGTCTGATGTTCCTCTCTGGATAGTGCTGTAATAACTCGCCATGTAGTTAGTATTACACAAATGTAGATGAAATGCCAATCACAACGTGAGAACATTTGTTAGACTCAAATGTATTTTTGCTCAAAGTAAAAACACATTTGCTGTCAAACCAATATATTTATACACAGATATATATGTATGTATTTTTTTAACTCCAGTTTTAAAAACATGTAAATGCTTTTTTATTAGATTTTTTTTAAGTCTACCATTTGTTTTGTAGAATTTCTTTAAGAACTATAATTAAAAACATGCTCATATTTAAACACTTACCTCTCAGACATCAATTATCTTCAATATCTTTTTTCAAATAAATAATGTCCTTTTTACATGCTACCACTACTTAAGTTTTTGAAAATATTAAATCAAATACTCCATTTACTAGACATTATTTGCAAAACCAACATTAGGGCATAGTATATGGGGTCATTGTACTTACAGCGTATGCTATAATAAGGGTTTTCAGTTGTAACCAATAACAATCATCATCAGCATTTCCCTTTAAAATCAAATGGTACACTGAGAAGACTGAAAGTAACTTTTAAAATAAGCAACTAATATCCAAGTATTAGTTTGGAAAACTCTTCCTTGTGGACTCCCTTAATGATACCATAAAGTCCAGCTAACAAAAGGTGGCATAAGACTTTTGCACAGTACTATCTGCGCATTTACACACCATCACAAATAAGCGCATAAAAATATTCACAAAAGGAAGGTGCAATCTCCTCCTGTATGGAAATGGAAACCACGTGTTAGCATGCTTGTGGCAGACTTGGTAAAGTAAGTCCTTCCATTCATTATGTGGTATGGCCCAAGGTTCCCTGAAGCTGAAGAGAAAGCAAATCAGCCCTCTGCTTGTCGGCACTTTCAAGACGGCTTCCAAACCAGAGCGGTTAGCGATTAAATAAACAGAGAGGGGGATTTGTACCCGCTGTCACTTGAATTAGCCAGAAAAGACCTGCCACACCATGGCGGAGTCAGTCATAGGTACCGTTAAATGGAAGGGAATCCTTTTCTCTGAGCCAACAGAGCTGGCAGCCGAAACTACAGAGATTCCCAAACAACAATAATGCCAACACATGTGGCTAATGTGCTCTCCCCACAAAAATCAGCCACAAATGCTCTGTAGGGATAGGTTACAGAGCAGTAACATTATATTACTCTTGAATATACACACACCACTCACTGTAGACAAATCTCCCTGCAAGAATCAGTAGGATATTCTTGCTGCACAAACAAATTTCAGCTTCTTTGTTTGAACCTGGAATTTATTTAAAATTTTAATATACATAGAAAAGCTCGTACTTAAAATCAAACTTTTAACATATACACAGGGCCGGCCTAAGCCTCCATGGGGCCCTAAGCGAAATTTGGTTTTGGGGCCCTCTAGTTCTGCTAACAATGCGGACTGGCTGCAATCAGCAGTCCGATAATTAGATCATTCACACACCTGCTATAAACCTATTGCATCTCTGGCAGTGCTGTTTACATTATATACATTTATGATATAGGATACATTTATTGGCCAACTGATTTATTTTACCAGTTGATTTCTGGGTGCCGATTCCCTTAATTTTGGGGGATTGTGATCTGCTGATACTTACATGTGAAGCCCATCTTATCCGCTGATCTTATCTTCATTAGCAAAGGTTTAAAAATCAGTCTCTCTCCTCTTCTGCTCTGCAGTGAGAGGTTTGACTGACAGACCGACCCACCAGGTCAGGTCTGAACATTTACAATTAACAATATTCACCCCACTGTTGCCAACTCAGCGACTTTCTTGCTATATTTAGCAACATTCCAGACAAAAGAATTTTTAGCCAAAATCAAAATCGGCAGGTCAGGCTTTTTAACAATAGGTAACCAGGGATTGGCCAAAAAATGCTATTGCTGCAGCCCTACACACATATTCATGACATTTTTTGATTAAATAAATTTATCTTAAGCGTAACTCCAATAGCTAAAAATTTTATTTATACCAGGTGAGTCTTTCTCCCCTGAGAATGTGGATTGGTACTGGACTGATTCTGTGCCTTCAAATGTTTTTAACAGAAGTTTCACATAACTTAGAAGTTGATATAAAAATATTGTTTTAGCCACAAAATGATTATGCTCAGCAGCAAACATCATATCCCCAGCATAGAGCAGCTCATCGATGTAGCAGCCAGGTAGCCTGACATAAAAACATTTTGCTAGACAATGTCAAACATTGACAAGTTTTAATTATTATCAAACATTATCAAACACGGCGTTTTGAAGCCAAAAATACCTCAGAAATATACAGAGCCAAGCAGGAGAATAAACTCATTTAAAATTAAAACTCAGTTTCACACAAACACAAAGAGCTGAGCATAAATGTTTGGTTGTTAAATAAGACCGTTCCAGGTTGCTATCAAGCTAATTTTCTATTAGTAGCTTTACAAATCTTTTACATTACATTACCAAGACACATTAAAACAAACCTTTATCTTGGCTTTTCTCTATTCTTCCTCTTTCTTTTCTCCCTCTTTGAAGGATAAGTCCTTTTTTGAGACATTGTTTTGCTTACTTATCTTCTGACCAGAGCTTTGGACGTTTGGATGCGCTCTGCACATTGCACAGCAGCTCATGTTACCGGTGAAGCATGCGGTACCTACCGCAGCCACCAGGGGGCCCCCAAGAGCAATTTATTTTTTCTTTATATCAATAAAATAATAATTTCTACATACATTATCAAATATACAGTATATTATTGTAGAAACAAATCACTTCATAGTGAAATTGTGTGTTTTGATATTATAATGACATAAAAATTATTTAAAAAAATAAATCAGCTCCACTGAGGGGGCCCCTTAGCCGACTGCTTAGTTTGCTTATGCCTTGGGCCGGCCCTGCATATACAGAAACAATATTAAAAGCAAGCGTTTAGGGCGCGGTGACAGCCCATAAGTAAAGTGCGGGATCCATAAATGTCCTCGACACGGCCAACACAGGTTCGAGTCTTGACATGCAACAAATGTCTTCCCCCTTTCTCACAACCTGCTTTTTTGTCTGTCCACTGTTAAATAAAGGCCGCTTGAGCTTGAAATTAACTTAAAAGAAACCACATTTCCACATAATGCTTGGGGAAAAAAAAAAAAAACAGATCAGCAGATTTTAGCCAAAGTAGGACTTTGTACTGTTCATACTGGGGTATCCTACTCAAAAATGGTTACATATTCTGAAGAGAGTCTACATATGCCAACAAGTCCTTGTCTCCACGAATAGTCAAATCTTCCTTTCAGGCAATGGAGGGAAAGACCCTCCTTCACAATTGATAGTTTGTGAGAAATCTGGCCTCTGCCAACAACTTATGAAGGATGGATGTACTTGGGAGTAGAAGAAAAACAACCCCACCCATTCTCATGACATACTTGATGGTGGACATGTGGAAAAGAGTCTGTTGATGAACTGAGTAGGACTGACCACACCCCAACTCATTCATTGGACCTTATACCTTCAGTGTATTAGGCTTGTAACTTGTGGATCAAAATATGTGTACAAAAGAGAATAAAACTAAAACAACAAAGAGTCTTAGGCCACCGAGGCATTTTTATTCATGCTGTCCACCTTAATTTTTCTAAATCCTGTATTGTGCTTTTGCAGATTAAATGTTTTAGATTCGAAGAAAGAATCTCAAGGAAAAGAGAAGACAAGGATCAGGATTATCTAAGCATTTATTTTTCAACTGGAATGGCTTAAAGAAACCAATAAGAAAGCTGCAGTGTCGATCCTTGCCCGACGAACAAGAGAAGGGTTGTGAATTCACTGACACAAGGTTTGATAAATGGAACGCCTTAAGACAACTTTCTTTATTCAAAATGTTAATTTCTTCACAGTGCCTAAACTGCAATGCTCGTCACTTGGCGCTGGCTGATGTGACCCAAGTCATTCATGCCATTGTTCGCCCACTCTTATCCACAACTTTATCATAGTGGCTTTAAAAGGCCCCATTCCTGCATGGATATACAGAGAAATGCAACCATGAGGGTTTGTGATTAATTGTGTGCTGGTTAGAGTGGTTCACATGTTTGACCGTAAACCACTCGGCTTTTATTTGACTATTATTTATGTTCCCATTACACGTTTGCTGATTTTAATGCCCCTTAACACTGATGTTCTGTACAAGTTAAAACTCCTTTCAAACATCCACCAGTGGCGCAGGGATCCAAGGATGTTTTGTGAAATTCCATCCATCCAGTCTGGTGGTCACAAAATATCAAGCTCACCTCTCCGGCTCATTACAAGCCTGACATTTGTATGATGAAATCCTTTTGACTGTCATGACATGATTCTGCATTTCTATGGCGTTTGGATAACATGGCTCACTCCTAACAACTTCATTTAGGGGCAGAAGGAAGCAAACAATCAATCAATCAATCTGAAACTCAAAACATGCAGGCTTCATGTCTATTACCAGCATCAAAGTAGTTTATTTGCACACAGCTGCTTTTAAAAGCAGAAGCAAACTGATCCCTGTGTGCTTATTGCCATGTTACTGAACTGCAGTAAGCCTTGTGCTCCCCATTTATTCCTGCTTTTTAAAAAATGTTATCAGTAATAAGGGTCCTATACAAGATTAAAAGTAATGAGATTGTATGCAGGTTTAACAGACATCACAATGCAGTAAATGTTGCAGCAGGGGTGAGCTTGAGTTTCCAGCACTTATTGGAATGGTGAATCAGTAATTGAGATTGCCATAAAATAGTAAAATAATAGTTTAGGGTGCTGTACAAAATAAACCACAAAACATGCACTATGGATTCTTATGCAAATAGAGCTGTGATTGGCTATCTATTTGATTTAGTTGGTGGTTTCAATAAAACATAATTGATACAAACAAGAACTAAAATAGTTTGCTTTTGAGTTACACATGCTACATATGGTCACAATACAGCAGAGTGAGAATACACCCTTGAGCTACTTAGCCTGCTTCACTGCTGCAGCAGTAAAATATGCAATTAGGAAAGAACCATTAAAATCAGACAAATGAGACGGCTTCTAATTTTTGCCGGTCTTTTTTCAAAGGGAATACATTTAATGAACAAACCACTGTCTGACACTTGTGAGCTCAAGACATTGTTGAGCCTGATGTCACTGCTCCAGGCCGCAAAATGCGAAATATCAACACCAATAAAGTCAAAATAGCATTAGCTCTTGGTAAGGGAATCAGATGCTAATGCAGGCCATTCTCACTGGTATGTGTCAGACCATTTTCAGCAACATTTACTGTGGAAATAAAAACACTGACGTCTGAAACACAGAATGAAAAACTGTGATGGCAAATCGCTCAGCTACTTTCAACAAAGCAGCAGCGATTGAATTCCTTCTTTCTGCTGTGATTGGCGAATAACAAGGAAATTCTTCTATTTGCAGAGGATCAGTGCTTTGCCATATAAAAGACCAAAATTAGGATAATTGGTCTGTTTTTGACACTTCCTTCCATTGTCATGCAACCAAGACTGAAAGGCATATTTAATATCCGAGTTCTCTGGGTTCATTTCTTAACCTCTAAAGAAAAGGCTCACCTTCTTTGTTGACCTCACCTGAAATGGTTTCCCAAAAAGGAAATAAACAGGACCACTTAGTTTCAGCCAGACAGGAGCAGCCCAGCTACAGAGAGCTTAATCTATTTATAGGAAAACACCGCTACAGTACAGCGATCAGGGCAGAAAAGGAACTCCAACAAGATGGGAAGACTATTTTTGTTTAACTGCAGAGAAAACATAGATTTAAGGATAACATTTTTACATTCAAGCCTTAACAGTTACTTCATATTTTACAGGTTTTAAAATAGCTGATTCTAATGACTTAACTGTGATTTCTTACTTTTTGCCATTAAGTGTCATGAAGGTATGAGACTGATATAGTTCTGTAATAATCAGCATCGCTATAAACCTACAGATAGTAATTGCAATTAATGACAATGACAAGAGTACATCTCCTGCGGGTAAGGCAACACTCTCTACTTCTGGCGTATCAACTCCTCCAGGCCTCCAGGGGCAGTGCATTAAAGTATCTAATTGTTCACAGGCTGACAGCTGATCTTCTAGAAATCTAACATCTCGAGTGCCGCCTGTCTAAAAATCAGCCAGAGGCCACTGTACTCCGTTCTGAGCAGCACGTTCTACCAGCGACAGAAGCTATTTGAGGATGGAGAAGCCTCCCTCACTGTTTTGCCAAGAAAATCTCAAAATGACCATTAGCTCTGATCGGATCTGATTCCATTACCCCAACCTTTTGAGCTGCACAAACAGCCAGATCCCCTTTCTCTGTGGGTTGTATGACACGGTCATGACCTCACTGTAAGGACAAATGCTTCCACAATAGATGTTTCAGGGCACATGTGTTAATGTGTCCGGGTACGTGCTCACACCCAGGTAAAAATATTCAAACTCTTAAGTTTTCCACATTTTGTGAAGTTACAACCTAAAATTTCACTGTATTTGCATGCAACCTGTACAAAATGTATCGTTTTTCTCCCACTTCACATCGATGCACTGCTTTTTGTTGGTGCACCTGATAAAATCCCAACAAAATACCTTGACGTTGTGCTAGTAGCGTGACAAAATGTGGAAAGGTTTTCAGTGTTTGTGGTGATGTCACAGAATATTCCTTCCCGTCTGGGTCGATGAGGCAAATACTTCTATTTATAAGCAACATCTGTCTGTCTGATTTCACACTCTAGTATGTTTTGGGAATATGGAAGGAAAAAAATACACAAAAATGAAGCACTGGATCATTAACTTTACCGTTCTGTTCATCCAGCTCGTTGCCGATCTCTTGGCCCATTATCTTCTGTCGGCTGATGACTGCTGCCAGTGCATCCAGGCCTGCGTCCTGGACTGGAGGAAAAGAAAACAACTTTAAACAGAAGATACTAAATAAATCACTCAATAAATTCATTTTGACTCATTTGTTTCTTTTAAGTACTAGAGAAAGAAACAAAAAGAAAAAATAGAATGTAAAATGTGACTGGCGTGAAAACAATAAAAATACGGGAGAAATACATCGAGGCTTCAGTAGGTGTCTAGGTTTGACATTTTCCACACCACGGGAATTTCTTGTAAGCCACAAGTTCAGAAATAAACGTTAGCCATTTCCAGGAATCCAACTTTGGTGTCACAACTTCCATATGGTAAGATTTCACTGTTTTAACCTAACTCTGACTGTATACTGACAATAAAGGAAACTATGGAAAAGGAAGGGAGCCAGGTGGCAAAAAACATCTCGGTGATTAAATCATATCAGACAGGAATCAGAAAATAAGATAAAAACTAAAAACATATGTTGTTTTGTAATATAACCCATAGATGAACACATGTTTAAATTACGTTTCAAATATAAACATGGGCAATGCAGTGAACTGATGTATCCATCAAGTTTTAATAAGCTACTATATTTTACAGAACTCACTAAAAATCTCATCATGACTTAAATTACCTTTACTTAATATAAACTTCTTTTTAAAAGAACTGATCAAGTGAAGTTCTAAAAACTCTGACATCGATAGATACATACATGCAAAATTAATTACATCTTTTAGTCAAAACAGGCTTAGCAAGTTAAATTGTTCAAAATATACTACACACACAACATATTTAAAAGATAGATTTGGTTGTTTGATCCTAAAATAATATTTTATCTATGTTGAATCTATGAAGTGGAAATTACCCTCAATGATTCTCTGTTGCTGTTGTTTAATCTCTCCAAAGGACAGCCCCTTCGTCTCTTCTGACTCCTCTATGAGCCATGGGTTGGGTGTACCTGCTGCTGCTGCTCCTCCACTCATCAACGTGGATCTGAGGTTCATAAAGACTACAGTTTTTAGCAATCAGCTAGCACTCAAAGAAAATAAACCTTAAGCGCACAACAGGTCGGAGTATAGAGTATATTACAGGTTTTCCTCCAGGACTGACCATCGACTCTGACCAGCTTCCCTGCTGAAGAAAAACATCCCCCAGCAATATGATGTCACCATTGTGTTTCACAGTGAAGATTTTGTGTGCAGCATAAAGTGCAGTGGCCATTTTCCCATACAAAGTGTTTTGCATATTGTCCAAAATGCTACATTTTGTTCTCATCTAACCATAGCACACTCTTCCACATGATTTTTTTCTTTTAACACAAATTATTCTGCCTTTCTTCCAACAGTAGATTTTTTCTTGGTACTTTTTCCATAAACTGCCAGATTCCTGGAGCATACAACTACTAATAATTATTCTGTCAACAGATGTTCCACCTAAGCTTGGGATCTTTTCAGCTCTTCCAGAAATCAAGAATGCAAGCAAAGGTTGATACAATCAGTGAAGCAGAGGAGACGTGGCATTTAGTCGAATCTGTCTAACAGGTTTGATTATTATTAAACCGAGTGCCAGACATGAACTTCCTCCATTCTTGCACCTACTGTGTAGAGATCCAATTAAAACAGTCAGGGAGTACCGAAATCAGTCAGACGCATCTTTTGGCAGACACAAGTAAGATGACTGTCATTACTGAGCATCCAGATCCTGACTGAGCCACATGGACAGGCGAGATTTAACTAATTGCAACTAATTGTATAACCAAAGACACAGGAAGGTTAGAGGTGTAAAAGTGCTTCCAAAGGGCAACACCCTGTGCCAAGTTTTTAAGTGGCACTATGTCCTTTTTTTTATTTAAAAGTTAAAGTTCTTCTGGCAGGGTTGATGATATTCATTCTGCTAAATTTTTTCAATCCCCCAAAAAAGTAGCTTAGATCATTGAAGCATGCCCAAATTCATCCCCTCCCACACTTCTGTCCTCTCAGACCACACAGTGGGGAACGGGGTCTTACGCCTTCCCTCAAATCTAAATTACCCACCACATATCGCCATTAAAGTCAGATCTCAGTGAGCAAACTGAAAGCAGTACCACCACATGATTACAGTTTGCCGAGCTAATTTATTAGCAAATGTCGTTTTTTTTTTTTTTTTTTTTTTTTTTTTTTTTTTTATAAGAAAAATTTTATTTGTTTTTTTTTTTGGTGTGTAAAAAAATAAATCCAGTGAAAAGCAACCCAAAAAAAATAAAAAACAAAACCCGACCT